>JAAGEH010000125.1:31141218-31281390 GCA_011751065.1 Lasiurus cinereus | reverse complement strand
ATTGCAGATATACAGAGGCTAGACAGAACATTATGATTATTGTTGTTAATTAGAAATGCGATGGCGTCTGCTAAACTCTGTCTTGTTATCTACATATTCATTTGTACCTTGAAAACTTTATTTGGTAAACAGCCAAATTTTGAAATAAGGGAGAATTCTAATCATTGCCTCTAATTCTTAGAACTTGATACTGTGTTTTTATCTTGACTTAGAATGTTACAGAACTCATCACCGGTGAACTGTAGTACTGGCTGTCCTTCATTCAGGTACCACTGAGTTGGGGTCCACAGACCAGCATGGTCGCCACTAGCCCACATGGCACTTTGGAAAGAATTTGAGAAAATGCTATCTGTTTGGGATAAAACAGTTGTATTGATGTGCAGCTTGGGTAGGTGGACAGTGGATGTGTGTGAATTGGAACAAGGAGCTATGGACTGATGCTTGGGAAGGGGAGATTGGGCTAGATTTCAGCTGCTACTCAACCTCTTGGTCAGATATCCTGGTGAAGTGAGTTAAGTCTGTAATGACCCTGAAAGCAACCTTGTATAAATTTTTAGAGCTTGCGGATGTCATTTACCTTTGCTCTCATAAAGCCTCACTTTGAGATTCAATTATGGGCTAGAAGATTACATTTCAGAAGGATTCATGACTTCCACTATAAACATGGAGTTTTAAACATGAGTTTTAATACGCTAGTGTATGGGATTCTATAATACAACCACTACTTTTATCACTCTAATAATAGCTAATGGTTAATTGCAATACTCTCTCAGGACAGAGCAGAAAGCACATATGCATGGACACTCCAGGCAAAGTATGATAATTAACAGAAATCTATTTCTCTTAGTTGAAAGAGTCTGAAGAAAAGACCTTGCCCATATATAATGTGTTCAGTAATTGTTGATGCATGAGTGAATGACTGATGGATGGGTGGGTGGGTGAATAAATGAATGAATAACAAACAGGACAACTACCTCTGCTGCAAAGCTATCAAATAACTCACTGTCTTTGGTGGAATTGCAGAAATCAGAATTGCTTTTAAATCAGAAATCTGGATTTGAATTCTGTAATCCAATTTATGAACTTGATGACTTCAGGGAAGTTGATTGATCTTGCTGAGGTTTAGCTTCTTTATCTATAACATTGTTGTGTTTGGGGTGTTTGGCAATGTCTGCTGTGGGCGCTACAATACTGTTGTAGAGGATGAAAATCTCAAAGTTTTGGAGGGTTTGGGAGGATTGATTCTTACCGTTATGCTCCGCCTACTATGATAATGAAAAAAAAAATCACACAAATACCCCAGCATATTTTTTCCTTCCGTTTACAGAATAAATGGCGAACTCTGGTTATGATCCATAAAGGAAAATTTTATCAAAATGAACAAATATTTATTGATAACTGTTCCTACTTTAACCACAGGTTTATATTTTCTGAGATGAGATAAATGTCTTGTTAGTACCTGGATCAAGTACCCTAAGGCTGACCTTCTTTAGCTCAATGAGTGTTAAGGGGCAGCCATGAATCTAGTCTTTTATTTATTTTTTTATTGCAATCATAAAACCTTTTCAAATAGATTTCTTGCACAGGCTTTGAACTAGGCAGATAGTCCTACAAAAAAAAGTTATGATGTGAAGTATTCTTTAATATGATTAAATTTACATCTTATACCCTCTCGCTCTCTCTCTCTCTGTCTCTCTCATGCACGCAAACTCTGCAGCCACCTTTAAGGGCTGATTTTATTTATGGAATTATACCCTCTGCCACAAGAGGACAAAAAAAAGTGACAGGAATGTGACAGCATCTAGAAAAGAACAAGTGACATTAATTCCTGAAACACATTTGTACTGTACAAAGATCAAACTGGCAAGTGTTCAGTTAATGCATCCAGATTAGCCTAATTCTGCCTTCTATGCAGGGCGCGTATTAGAACAAACAAATGGCAATGTAGTTGAATGAAATTTGTTGTGGTTTACTCTGCGAAGGCCAAGGCAAGTATTGCTTTTAAGGATATATTTCTGTCATGTTGATGCAATCATAGTTGTTCTTATTGCACAGTTGAAATTATGTATATGTGTCAGTGTGTGTTTATGTGTATATGTAAATTATATGCACAGACATATTCATTTTAACCCTCTTTTCTGTTACTTCTGTCTCATCTCCAAATCTGTTCCTCTGTTTTCTGTTTACCTCTCTCTACACACACACACACACACACACACACACACACAAATCTATCTATCTATCTTCTACCTATCATCTATCTATGAATGAATGAGAAAAACTGACTAGAATGAGGTTGTCATAAAATTCACTGTTTTGTACACCCAGCTACCATATTATTACCCTGTTTACATAAGAGAACAATGAGGTTCAATGAGGTTCAAAGAGTTGTCCATGATAACTTAAGAGGTGTGTTGACATCATGGAACCCACTGCATTCCATTTTATGGGCTATGGAAGAAATAGGAAATAGTGAGAGTTCTTTACTCTCAACGTTGAGGGCAAGATATTAGACTTCTCACATATCTGAGAGAGATGAGGGGAAAACGGAAATACTGTAGTTCCTCTTGATCAGGAGGATGGTAGAAGTCATCCTTAGGTGGCCTTATTAAAAAGAATGAAGTCGGAACATCAGGTATTTTCTTCTCATTTTTGTCTTGCCTATAACTCATTCACCCTCAGAAGCAATAATCCCAGTGGCAACATTCTTCCCTCTTTGATCTACCTTGACAGATCATTTTGGGATTTCTAAAACAGAGAAGAGGATACGGATGAGAGAAAAGTCGAGTCTTAAAGCTTCATTAGATTTTTTATCACCAAGACTGCAACCATTAAAACTATCCTGCCTATCTTTTTCAAGCTCTTAAGTAGACTTAAATATCTTCTTTGGACAAATTCATTTCAGAAAAAACTAGTTACCAGTACAGGAGGAAGAGGGAGAGGAGAGGAAGAAGAAGAAAGGAGAGAAAAAGGGAAGGGAAGAAAGGAGAATATAAGAAACACCATTTTTATACTTGAAGAACTTATTTTTAGAAGATGCTCAGGTTAATTTTTCTGCTATAATGTGCCAACTAGGAATTATCATCCTTTTTAGCAAAAGGAACTAGAAGGCATATTAATGCTACAAAATGTGAACTGCACTCTGCCTCAGTGGGTTGGAGTGTCATCTTGTGTACCAAAAGGTTGTGGGTTTGATTCCCAGTTAGGGCACATATCTAGGTTGCAGGTTTAATCCCCGGTTGGGGTGAGTATGTGAGGCAACCCATCAATGTTTCTTTGTGTAGCTTTCCACTCAAAACTACCTGGTGATGTGCTTTTCCTATGAAATGTCATATCTGAGCAGATTTTTAGTAACAAGTACAGACTTGAACAGAGAGCCAAGAATTAGAGAAAAGCTGAAAGCAGAGTTTATTAATTAATAGCAGCTACATAGAAAATTAAGCAAAACCACAAAAAAGTTATAAAGGTTAGCTTCAAAAAATAAAAATGAAACATTTAATAAATAGAATTTGTACCAGATAAAAATAATTAGTTATAAAATTTAAATATTAAATGTTAATTAAACTAAGTTTTGTGATAGTAACATAGCAGATATAGAGAAGTAAATGCTTTTATAATCTCGATGAAGAGAGGTAAGTGGTCATATTCTGTAGTGTTAACTTTACAGGTAATATCCACTACTTAAGAACTCAAGAAATAGCTGTATGAGAAGTACTAATTGGTAGTTACAAAACAGTCCTGGGAACGTGGAGTACAGCATGGGGAGTGTGGTCAATAATACTGTAATAACTATGTGTGGTGCCGAGTGGGTCATTGAAATATAGGGGGGTCATGGTATGAAGTACAGTGTGATTGTCTAATCACCATGCTGTACACTTGAAACTAATACAAAATCATATAGACAATAAAATGTAATTGAAAAACAAAATTTAAAAAATTAAGAAAAAAATAAATAGCTATCTAAACATCTGTATGAACTGACTCACCTGTGCTGGAGGCAGCATTTTCTGTTTTCAAGGTCATGGTCATTTAAATTTAAATAGACCTTGACCATGTGGGTCCCTGATATAGGTCTGTCTCTACTATTTGATTATTCTACATTGACGTGAAAAAATGCAGTTTTCTCCTCATTGCAAAAGTCATAATTTTACAGTACTTACTGCGTGCCATTTCCTGAGCTATGGTTAAGCTTATTGTCTCAGGTAATCCTTAGGCAAACCCGTGACAAAGCTGGTATTGCTACCTCATTTCAAGAGTAAGACCGAGTCCCAGGAAGTGGGCACAACTTCCTTTAATTGGCATTGAGATGTGCTAGCTAGAAATATGGAAGCAACTTCCAAAACAAATGGCAAAACCAAATTAAAATAGCTATCCCTAACAGCAGGAGTTAGGAATAGGTAGGCTAGAGTATCGGTAATCGGCTGCTGTCGAAGAAATCCCCCGATAACTTAGAGGCTTGAAAACATCATCAGTTTTCTCTTGAATCTTCAGTTTGAGCAGGGCTTGATGGGAACATCTCCTAGTTCTCGCAGCAGCATCTGCCACGGCTTACATGGGGATTGGCAGATCCACAGCTGTGGCGCATTGTGGAAGGTGGAAATATGGGGGAGCGTGGAAAATGTTGGAGGGTGCATTTTTGTGTGTGTTGGTTGTTTGTATGTTTATTTACATGAAAACGGCATTACTTGCTTTTCATCCAACATCTGATTATCCCAAGTGCAATTGATGACAAGAACTAACAATCACATTGTAGGGCTGCTTCTGTCAGCCCGTCCTAGACAGTCCCCCCCCTTGAATCCACAGCTATAAAAGCTTTGCATCTGCTGTAGATAAGTAAAGAACACATGTGAAATCGAAGATCACAGCCACGTGCAGTGACGCTCCACATTCCCCTTGCAAAGATACATCCAAACAGGTGCGAGCAGAGCTGAGACTGTGCGCATCCATCAGCGGGACTCAGAGCTAAGCCCCCAGGACCCCTGACACCAGCATGACAGACAGCAGAGACGCCTCAGCTGTCAGCATGCCTGGTGCTTGAAGCTGCATTCCAGGACTTCTCACTGATTGACAGGTCTCTCTGAGATGCCTTGGGGATTTGTTACCATCTGGCATTGTTCCATGTCCCTTACCTTCTGAGTGTTTTATGATGGTTAACCGGTTAAACATCAGAGGAGCCACATGGAGCGGGCGGGAGCAAGTAGCAGTCCCTTCTTTTTAGCTAGAGACGCAGAAGTACTCAAGCATCAGAAGTTCAATGACTCATACGAGATCCTGATGTCACAGGTTCTGATACCAGATCATATGTTCAATTATGAACATTATTGAACAGTCTTACATGCTTGAAACACTGAGCTTAGAGGAATAAACCACCCGTGTGGTGCTCCCAGTCTTACAGAGGAAGCGTACATACACTCAAATGCTGGAGGAGCGAGGCATCTACAGGACACAGTAAAAATACAGCGGTCTCCTTTTGCTTTTTACATGCATGCAGGATTCAAAGAGGCAGCACTGCCTTCAGTTTGCAAGCATGAGTGTGCCTTTGGGGGGCCATGTACGTGTGTGTAGGATGGAATGAGGAGGAAGGCGATCGATCGGCTTGCAGTATAGAATCGTCCAAAAAGCACAGGGACCTGAGGGTACTTTCTCATGTCTGTGCATTCTGTAGACCAAAACATGGGCCGTGTAACCGGGCAATATACCAATTTATCATTTGCAGTTTCAGAAGCACATAAGCCCAGCACAGTTGCCTTAAAGCAGTGGTTCTCAACCTTTCTAATGCTGCGACCATTTAATACAGTTCCTCATGTTGTGGTGAATCGTAATGTAAATATCTGTGTTTTCTGATGGTCTTAGGCGACCCTGCTAGTGGTGCTCAACCTGTGGGTCACTGCTGTAAGAGCCTAAGACTATCAGAAAACAGGTCACGACCCACAGGTTGAAAACCGCTGCCTTAAAGCATTTAGAGAATAAACTAAATAAATATGGGTAACTATTTATTTAAAATGAATACGTCACCTTTAAAAGGCATGCTAAACTTTTTGCAGAAACGTTATCCTGAAAACTTAAAGCTGAGAGGCGCAGACCAGAGGGCTAGTGATGGACCATTTTAGGCGAAACTGGGGGGCAGTCCTTGGAACAGGTGGAGGTTAAAGATGGCCAAGTGTTCCTCAGTCTCTCTCCTTCCTGCCAGCGTAGCCAGCTTGCTCTGGCCTGGAAACAATCAAACCAACAAATCGAATCTCTTTCTTGTTATTAGCAAATTACTTCTGCACTTTCATGGCTGAATTCCTAACCTGCGTAGTCTTTGCCTTCTTCCTTCACTCACCTTTTTCTTAATCCGTTGTAAGTTAGCCAGCTGCCCACCTCTCCATTGTAAGCTAGCCAGCTGCCCACCTCTCTATCTCGGCCCCAACACTCAATGCACATTGTATCACTTATCCATGGTCATGTAATGAAGTCCCAAACTTGGTAAAATAAAACAGACGATACATGATTTAGCACCAACTGTAGATCAGGAATGGGGCAGGGCTCGGCTAGGTGGTTTTCCTGTTCTCTGTGATGCTGTCTGGGGTCACTCAGGAGGCCACCATCAGCTAAGAGTTGAGATGGAGCTGGAGCACCCATCTCATCTTTGTGGACTCTCATCTTTAGGGTCTCTCTTCAGGGCTTCTCTAGTCATCCAGAATTTATCCTAGACTTCCAGGGAGCAGGGAGTGTGGGCTCCAAAAGAAGCAGCAGCAGCTGTCTGTCTTTTTAAGGCCTGGGATTGGGAGTCCTAAATCCACTGCATTCTAGGAATCGGGCAGACACCCCCTTAATGTTTACTGAATTAATGCCAACGTTAACAACAGAAATAATTATAGTCGGAGAAGTCATTTGTTGAAGTTTTCCTGTACCAGGCACTGTGCTCAGTGCTTTTTGTATTAATTCACCAATCCTTCCATCCATAAGCTTTGACTGAAATTCTAGTATGACCTTGGTATGAGAAAACTGTGGTTTGGTTGAAGTAAGGGATGGAAGGAGAAGCATCTGGCTTCAGCCACACTCTTTGTAAAAAAATCAATAATTTTTTTTTTTAGAGTGGAAGGGAGAGAGATAGAGAGCCAGAAACCTAGATGAGATAGAAACATCGATCAGCTGCCTCCTGCACACCCACTACTGGGGATGTGCCCGCAACCAAGGTACATGCCCTTGACTGGAATCGAACCTGGGACCCTTGAGTCCACAGGCTGATGCTTTATCTGCTGAGCCAAATCAGCCACACTCATAATGGCTACATTCTACTAGCATTTCAACCTGCCTAGCAAACCTTGGTAACTGTTGACTGAGAGGAAGAGATGTGGCAGGACAGGTGCCTCAGCTGAGTTAGCCTCTCCCATCAGTCAAGGGCGTCTGGGACTCTTTATAGCCAATAAAAAAAATTATATATATAGTTTGGAAGCACTTTCTTGTACATTGGCATCTGATCATCTTGTCCTCTGAGAGCTGCCCCAAGGGATAATGAAGAATGCCCATCTTTCAACCCTTCCACCTCTTTGGAAGACCACCAGGCTGTGTGATAAGTGCTGGGTGAGCAGTGACTCGAAGAAGCATCTCGCCATGAAGAACTCGGGAACAGTAGCCTGGACCTTTGGGGTTTAATTCTGACATCACTACTAAGCAGCTGTTTGATCTTGAGTAAAGGAGTGAAGTATTTGATCTTTCTGGTGTTCTTGATCATTGCAAATTGAGTGGATTGAGGGAATTGATCCAGTTTGTTGCGATTGTAGTTGACATACCTTATGTTAGTTTCAGGTGTACAACATAGTGCTTAGATATTTCCAAAACATAAAATGATCATCCGATAGGTCTACTACCCATCTAACACCATGCACAGTTACTCTGATATTACTGACTCTGTTTCCTATGCTCTGCTTTATATCCCTGTGACTGATTTTACAAATGGCAATTTATACTTCTTTATTCCTTCCCCTTTTTCTCCCACTCCCCAACCCCTTCTCCCATTGGGCAACCATCCATTTGTTCTCTGTATCAAGAGTCTTTTTTTCTTTTTTTCTTTTTTTTCCATTTATTTTGTTTTTATGTTTATACTAGAGGCCTGGTGCATGAAAATTCATGCACTGGGCAGGGGGGTGTCCCCCAGTCCTCTGGCAGTCTGGGAACCCTTGGGGGATGTATGACTGATGGACGGCTTAGTGCTCCTTTGGAGGCAGAAGAGGCTTCCGATTTGCATATTATATAGAATAAGTGAAATCATATGGTATTTGTCTTTCTCTGTTTGACTTATTTCACTTAACATAATACCCTCTAGAGCAGTGGTTCTCAACCTTTCTAATGCCGCAACTCTTTAATACAGTTCCTCATGTCGTGGTGACCCCAACCCCAAAATTATTTTCGTTGCTACTTCATAACTGTCATTTTGCTACTGTTATGAATCGTAATGTAAATATCTGTGTTTTCGATGGTAAAAACCACTGCTATGGAGCCTAAGGTCATCGGAAAACACAGATATTTACATTACGATTCATTATCAATAGCAAAATTACAGTTATGAAGTAGCAACGAAAATAATTTTATGGTTGGGGGTTACCATGACATGAGGAACTGTATTAAAGGGTTGTAGCGTTAGGAAGGTGGAGAACCACTGCTCTAGATCCATCCACGTTGTTGCAAATGGCAATATTTCATTCTTTTCCATGTATGAGTAACATTCCATTATACATGTTTTCTGTATCCACTTGTCTATGAAAGAACACAGGTTGCCTCTGTATTTTGGCTATTGTCAATAATGTTGCAATGAACATAGTAGTCCAGTTTTTTTTATGGCTCTCTGAATCCACAACTATTCCTCACCAGAGTTCTCGGGGAGAATTTTCTTCTGTGCCTATTTTCTCAGGCTACTGGAGACGCAAATGTGATATCTCTTCCCTCTGCACCTTGCTATACCCCCCTGACATGGTTTCATATGATTGTCAATCTACAACTTTCTGAAATATGACTAAAATGCAATGTTCCAACTATTGCCAATGGTATGACAGTCCATGATCACTTCATTCCCTTTTAGCATGTAAACCAAACTGACTTTAATTGTTATTTGTAGGAGCCTCTTCTCTTAAATGTGCTTAAAGTCAAGGACTGGGTCCAATTCATCACCCTCTGTTTAGTACTTATCCATACCTTGCCTTTAGTAGAAATCAATACTGATTCATTGAATTCCACTTAGCAACATCAACTTGCCCTTTCCTCATCATGTTAGTTTTCAGATTCCTTCATTCAGCACAGAAAATGCCGTTGGCTGTGATCAACTTCTCACTAGTATGTTGCTCGTACTCAATAGATCCTAGTCTTCAGGTAAGAGCTTCTCTTTCTACAGGTTCTGAGTAGCAACATGGCAGGGAGATGAAGATGACACGTTCGAAAGACTTGGGGTGGAATCCAGGCTCTAATACAGTGGTACCTCGAGATACGAGTTTATTCGTTCTGTAACCTTGAGGCGTGGGAAACCATGAGACACTCGAGTAGCGGTAAACTGGTGGGTCGTGTGCAGCCGCAGCCGGCCAATCTGTGCAATTACTCCTATCTCAAATGTTGCTCGTATTTCAAAGCAAAAATCGCTCGCTCGACGGCTCATATCTCAAAAATCTCGTATGTTAGGGCACTCGTATCTCGAGGTACCACTGTACTTGTAAGTTGTTTGCCATATAAAGTTTCTCTGAGCCTGATCCCCCTCATTGCCAAAATGGGGATAATAATTGCTATTACAGAGGATGGCCAGAAGGATTAAATTACATACAAAATAGTAAGTGCTTAATCACCATAACCAGTACATAATTGCCAAATAAATTATATGATTCTTCTTCTTATTATTACCACTACCACTATTACTACTTGCTACCACTATGTGCTACCAGCTACTGAATATAATTCTAAAAAGCAAGGCAGAACTTGTAATTGCTGCTTCAGTAACCGAAAGAACATTAAAGGATGGTCTGGCTGAAAAACAAGGGCTGTATGCCCTTGGAAACCATAATGACATGCACATTTCGCATTAGCTCTGATTGATGGACGTGGGAAGAAGAAATCATATTTTGACAAGCATAAAGCTATAAAGTTAGTTAATTCCCCTTCCCAAAGAGCCCTCGTGTTGTCTTGTTTGGTTCAGGAAATGCAGTTAGCTGGCTAAGACAGATTTCATTATGGCTGTTCATTTTGATGCAGATTGCTAAGTGGGGGGAGGGGAAGGAGAGTGAGAGAGAGAGAACAGGATAGCTGTCCTGCCGCCCCATGCCAAGGAAGATGCAGATTTACAAAGGCAGCAACAGCTGCATTGCCAGGCATCTTCCTCAGTGCCACGGACAGTAGGGTCCATGCTGGCATATGGTAAACGCACACACACACGCACGCACATACACACACATGCACTACATCCTATTTGACACAAGGGAAATAAAGAAATCACCGGAGCTTCAGAGACATGGACAGCTTCATCTAAGAACTCGGGGATAAAATGGAAATTTCAATTTTCCGTGAGTGACTTGTTTGTTCAGCCTCACAAAGTCCATTTTTCTCCCTGACTGATCCCATTTTCAGATAGAATCATCACACGTCCAAATGCAATTGCCTAAATTGAATACGTGTGACTCATAGCCATGTTTGCATAGTATCCTTTCAACTCGGGAGAAGGAGCTAGTGATTTTTGTCATCATCAGCCAGCCTCCATCAAACGTCCGGGACTTATTTGTTCTCATTAAGAAACAAAATCACTGACCACCTGCGCCACTGACATATGTCTTGGGCCAAGGTGCAAAAACTGCAGAGTTGGGGCAAGTGGCTCATGGGCTTTCAAGGCTATCGATTTCTGAGTCTCACCAACCTGAACTATTTCCTTTTACTTCTTCATCCTGCCGTTATTCTGTACCCCTGTGTCAGACTCATTTCCCCAAAGCGTAGTTCAGACCCAGAACTACTCGGGCCAAAGTCATCTTTGACATTTTGACTCTGAAAAGTGATTTTTAGAGAAGACTGCATTTGGCTCCTATAGGATTGGTAGGGTTTCTACAGGGTAGGGCCCTAGTGGAGATCATGCAGGGGAGGGAAACAGCATGAACAAGCAGATAGGGCAGAGGGAGTAGAGGGAATAGAAAGTAATTCTATATTGTGGAAGCAGACAGTGTCTCTAGTCAAGCTAAGGCTGCAATGCTACCAGACTTACCTTGTAAGGTCCTTGAATTAGATCAGATTACAAATAGATGATAGAGAGATAGACAGACAGAATTAGATTTAAATGGGGGGAGAAGTAGGGAGGAGGGAGGGAAGGAGGAAGAGTGAGAGTGATAGAGGGGGGAGAGATGTATTAAATAATAGAATTAATTTTTTCCCCAAATTTAATAATTATACACAAATAAGTCCAAGATCATGAAGAACATCTCAGATGACCTGGTCACTCAGTGCTTGCCCTTTAATCTGTTTTCTACAAGTGAGGCAGATATTTATGGTTATCGAAAATGGTTCATACTGGAAAGTAAAAAGTCTCTGAAATATTTTCTTTCATGTTTTCTAACCTACCTTTATAACTGCTACAAAGGTGTAAAAAGGAGTGGGCAAAATTTTGAACACAATGCAAGCATTTGAAGCAACCATTAGGATGTCTGCCCAGATTCTGTCAAATAATTGTCCAGGGTCGCTCTGCTCTCCATTGCTGTCTAAAGCTCTGCAGCACTGCCCACCAGCTCTACGTGTCCTTATCCCCCCTAGTGCTCCAGCTTTCTCTTCCAGCTCTCCCCTGGCTCGCTTAGCTTAGCAGCCACCACAAGGGCCCTCTTGGAGTTGCTACCAGAAAGCAAGCTGAACCGTATTCAGACCTCTTCACCCCTTAGTTTCCACATTCGAGATCTATTTCCTTAAACTTGATAGGACTTGCTTTCCCTTCATTCAGTTATTTCCAATGACATTGCCTAAGGAGATCTCTGATCACACTGTCAAAATTAGCCCCCAAACACCCTTTCCACATGATCGCTATCAATTATCTCCACTATTTTAAATAATACACATGTGGACAAAAGAATAAAAAGATTATCTATTTTGTAGAAAACGATAACTGATGGTAAAATGTCATGAAAAGGCAAAAGGCCTTCACTAAGTATCAAAACACTGAAGAACAAAGATTGAAGTCTCACTATTAATATCCAGACTTACTATAAACCTGGCCATTGTAGCTCAGTGGTTGAGCATGGACTTGTGAACAGGATGTCATGGTTTGATTCCTGGTCTGACCATGTACCCCAGTTATGGGCTCCATCCCTAGTAGGGAGTGTACAGGAGGCAGCTGATGAGTTGATGATTCACTCTCATTGATGTTTCTGTGCCTGTCTTCTTGTCCTTTCCTCTCTGAAATCAATAAAAATATAATAAAAAAATAGATGTACTGTTAAGACTGTAGTAATCAAGACAGCGTGGCATTGTTGATAGAATAGATACATAGGTCAACGAAACAATTCTATACCTGGAAATCGACTCACACAAATACAGCCAACCGTTGATACTCTGTCCTTAAGTAGGTGGTGCCTGGCTTCTCACTCAAGAAGGGTGAGCTGAGTAAATTCCTCCTGCAAAGGAAATGGAAAAAGAAAAAATTGATAATCCTGACAAACATTCAGCCAGGCGATCAAGGTCAACATCAACAATAATAAGTCATGTTGGTAGTGTGTACACTCGCTGTAATAAGTTGAAAATGGCACTTTCCCTGTGGTCTCCTCCCCAAACCCTTAACCCCAGTCTCATTATGAGGAGAACATCAGATAAGTCTCATGTGAGGAACATACAAAATATCTGAACATCAGTATCAAAACTCTTAAGTCCATGAAGAGCAAGGACGGAGACTGTCACAGTTGAGAGGAGCCTCAGAGATAAGACTGCTAAAATGTGCCATCCTTCATGAGATGGAACAGAAAGTGAACAAAGAAATCTAAGGATGCCTGAATAAAATATTCTTATTAATAAAGCCCATGATATCAGTAGTACTTCATTCATTATTACCAATGGACCATACTAATGTAATATATTAACAATGGGGGAAACTAGACAAGGTATGTATAAGAACTCTGTATTTTGGTAGTCATTTTATAAATCTAAAACTGTTCTAAAATAGTTTTATTAAAAAAAAAAAGCAAGCAAACTCTGAGCTTGAATGTCTTGTCACCCAGGGGAGTGCAGGCTGTGAATTAAATCAAATTTGATTTAGATAAATAATGAGGCATTTTTTTAAAAAACCTCAGATGGTAGAACAAGGAACATAACCACTGCACACGCTTAGAAAAACAGATCAATCTGATGAAGAATTTTACAGGCTGTCGAGAACGGTTATAAGTACATAAACACCTAGCCAAAAGGACATCGTGTCAGCCAAATTGATTGACTGTTAAATGGAGGGTAGCTTGTGATTACATCTGTTCGACAGACTCTGTTGTACCCACAGCATCAGAGCGGTGTTAGCATGGGCCCTGAGCCAAGAAGGGGAAGGAGCCACGTTTCAGGGGCTGGGTGCTCTGGTGGCGTTCATTACCATCGGAAGCTGTCAGGCATCGTGAGTGATGAACTGGAACAGGAAGCAATTGCCATTTGTTCAGATCTTTTCAGGGGAAGCAAGATGTGTGAACAAGAAGAGTTTGAAAAAGGTCTTCGTTAGTGATGAAGCGATGCATCAAAGCTTGCAGGGGAGGCTTTGATGCCCCGAGGCCCAAGAAAATAGATGTGTCAGAATCAGAAGCGAAGCCCAGGTTGCTTTTTTCCCCCCTCTCCCCTCCGTGGACATCAATCAGCTCGCTCATGCAAAATTAATCTCGCGGCATCCATCTCTCCTGTATCGTTAGAAATTAAGACACAACTGAAAATGTCTGTGTAATCAAAGAGAATTGAACTGTGCCCTTTTCCTTTGGAAATGGAGCAGGTGATCTATTGAATGCCCGCCATGTGAGCCATCCTCTGCTTTGAGCAGGGCTGTGAAAGAATGCAGGGATAAGTCATCCTTGGTTCCTGCATTCAAGGTTCTACTTCTCAGAGACAGAAAAGACACGAACAAAAATGACATACAAAGTCATGCCACGCGAAGGATACTGTGAAATAGGCTAACATTTATCATGAGCCCAGGAGCTTTATTCTACTTGATAAGATTGGAGGGGATGATTAGGGACAAGTTGACAAAAAAGACGATGTAGCCTTCTTGTTGGGTCTTTAAGATATTGGGAGGATTTGACTTCATGGGGGAGGCCATTCTGGGTACAAGAAGAAACTTATACGAAGACATGGGGGCACTGAAGCGTGGGCATATATGAAAATGTGCAGGCAATACCAGCACCCTAATGTGCTAGAATGGGAGGCTCTGAAACACACATGCAGGCTGGGACTGCAATAGTGAAAGTCCTGATCCGAGTGATGCCAATGCTGTCAGTTGCCTGCGCGCACGCGTGTGTGTGTGTGTGTGTGTGTAGAAGACTTTATAAAACTCTTACTAATTTCTGGCATATGCTTATGCTCAGATGCAGTATCCTATGGTTTTTCTCATTCATAATAACCCAAACTATGGCTGTGAATGAGAAGAAATGGTATATGTATGCAAAGAGCTCTGACTTTCCCAGATTAGCATCAGTAGAGTGTTACAAAATTGTCTATAAGTCCTCCCTTCCCAACATCCATACTCCATTCAATGTGACTTGGCAGCTCATGCCATCAAGAAGTGAAGACAGTTTTCTCCACCACCTGAATCTGGTTGGCTCTGTGTTTGCTTTGGCCACCAGGATGTGGTAGAAGTGACATGTGTCAGTTCTGAGCCTTCTTTCTTGAAGCCCCTTGCTGCCCTGGGGCAGCGAGCAGGATAGCCTGCTGGAGGATGAGTGACCACACGGAGCAGATACAGTCCATCGTAGCTAAGACCATTCTGCAGCATCCAGCCTTCTGTCAACTTAGCAGCAGATCAATCAGATCCGGTGAGCTCAGCCCAAATAGCTAAACAAACAAAAAAAAAAGGTGTGATTTTCTTTGTATTAATCTTGTTTGGATTTTGTTGAGCTTCTTAAATGTGTGGGCTGATCATTTTTAACAAGTTAGGAAACATTTTAACCATTTAGTCTTTATTGCATCTCTCTGTCCTCTTTAGGACTACAATTCCATGGATGTCACACCATCTGTGTCCAACACATTTCCTATGCTTCTTTCTCTTTCACATTATTTTTGTGACTCTGTGCTTCAATTTTGATATTTTATCTTGTCTGTCTTGAGTTCACTAATTGTGTCCTCTGTTAAATGTCTTTCTACCCATTCAGTAGCTCTCACTTATATGTGTTATACTAGAGGCCCAGGGCATGAATTTGTGCATGGGGTGGGGGTTCCTGGGGGTGACCTGCAGGGATCGGGCCCCAGATCATGCCCCCAGCCTCGATACCCTGCAGCCCCACTTGGCACCCTGCTGTGGCCTACTGCCGCCCCCTCACCTGCTCCACCATCCCACTTGTGGGATCAGTTGGGGCAACCGGCGTCACTGGTCACGTTCTGTGGAGCAATTGGCAGGGTGATCATGACCCCGTTTGCACCACCCTTGGTGGCACCACCTGCTCACCTGCTCCACCATCCCGCCATGGTGCCGCTCTCATCGGGCCCATTGGTGCCAGCAGTGCTTCCACTGCTACCTGCTGGTAGCGCACATCTTAGTAAGTGATCCAACTCCGGGTTGAACTCCTATTTGAACAATTTGCATATTAGGCTTTTACTATATAGGATTTTTTCAATTCTAAAATGTTCTTTGGATTTCTTTTTGTACATTACAAATCTCAATTGAAATTCTTTGTCTTTTTAGCTATTTAAAACACCTATTTTCTCTACCTTATTTGTGATGGCCCTTTAGAACTAGTTACTCCTGCACTTTACTTACCTCTGGGTTTGCTGCCATTATTTGAGTTTTTTTGATATTCTCCTTGCATGTCTTATACTATTTTTGAGTTGGACATTGTGCATAAAAATGTAGAGACTTATGAGGCTACCTTCTGAGGCTACAGAGAAAAATAATGAAGTAAATTCATTTTAAAATGAATAAATACTAAGTTGGACATCAGAACATTTGGACTGTACTCATGACTCTCATTGAGTTTTCAAAATCAACCCCACAGAGTTAGGGCTTCTGCTAACATTAGATACTCTCCACAGCCTTTTTAGGTGACAGTTTACAATTCAGTGACTTCCTACTGCTACAGTGATGTACAAAGTCTTATGAGAATGAGAAGAATAAACAGCGGGGAAACTTAATACCTTTCAGATCTGAGGAAACTGGAGCCCACAACATTTATTAACGTGCCTGAAGGTGTAGAAATGACTCGGTGCTTTCAAGAATCAGGACTCTGAAAAAGCATAATTATTTTAAGAAAAATTCTAAATATGGTTAATGCAGTTATTTAATTAGTCTGTACTGTTGGTATTCAATGAGTGTCTAGTAAATGTGATTTACAGCAATAGTGAAACCAGAGATGAAATGTTATTTGAATTCAATAGAACACAAAAGTACCATAATACCCCAATTCTCCCAAAGTTCTGAGATATCCAATCTCATTTACTTTAACAACTAATCCACAGCATGAGACCTGAAATACACACTCACACTCTTATACCTGGTACTGCTTTTCTTCCACTAATATAGGTTCAGTTCTACTTTCTCTTCAAAGAGAGTTTTATATCAAAGCTAGAGGCCTGGTGCATGAAATTCATGCATGGGGGGGGGAGGAGAAGTCCTCTCAGCCCAGCCTGTACCCTCTCCAATCCAGGATCCCTCTGGGGATGTCTGACTGCCGGTTTAGGCCCGATCCTAGGGACATCCCTCTCATAATCCTGGACCACTGGCTCCTAACTGGCAATTGGACATGCCTCTCACAATCCTGGACCACTGGTTCCTAACTGCTCACCTGCCTGCCAGCCTGATCACCTCTAACTGCCTATGCCTGCCAGCCTGATTGCCTTCAACTTTGCCCTCTGCCGGCCTGGTCACCCCATGCAGCCTGCTGCTCTCTTATTTGGTCACCTCTCACTAACCCCCCTGCCATCCTGGTTGCCTTACACAACCTGTTGCTTGGTCATTTGGTCACCCCTCACTAACCCACCTGCTGGCCACACAGCCTGTTTGGTTATCTGTTCAGTTGTGATGGTCACGTAGGCTTTTATGTAGATAGACTAGAGCCCCGGTGCATGAAATTCATGCATGGGGAGGGGGATGTCCCTCAGTCCAGCCTGCACCCTCTCTAACCTGGGAACCCTTGAGGGATGTCCGACCACCCATTTAGGCCCAATATTGGTGGGATTGGGCCTAAACAGGCGGTCAGACATCCCTCTCACGATCCAGGACTGCTGGCTCCAAACTGCTCACCTGCCTCTGCGTGATTGCCCCTAACCACTTCTGTCTTCCAGCCTGATTACCCCCTAGCTGTCCTCCCTTGCAGGCCTGGTTGCCCTCAACTGTCCTCCCCTGCTGGCCCCATCACCCCTAACTGCCCTCCCCTGCAGGCCCGGGAGGTAAAACATTTTCCCTAAATGCCCTCCCTTACCAGCCTGATTGCCCCCAACTGCCCTCCCCTGCTGGTCCTGTCACCCCTAACTGTCCTCCCTTGTGGAACTGGTCACCCCCAACTGCCCTCCTCTGCAGACCTGGCCTCTCCCAACTCTGCCAGCCTGATCACCCACAACTTCCCTCCCCTGCAGGCCATCTTGTGGTGGCCATCTTGTGTCCACATGGGGGCAGCCATCTTTGACCACATGAGGGCAGCAATCTTGTATCTTGGAGTGATGGTCAATTTGTATATTACTCTTTTCTTAGATAGGATAGGCAGCCAGTATCCAGATGAGTATATGAAGAAACATGTCTCCTAAGACAGACAAAAAACAAAACAAAAACAAAAACAAAAAACACAAACAAACAAAAAACTAGCAGTACTATGGATGAACTAGTAAACCTCTCCAATATGTACCCTCTTATATTCTATAATGTTTGTAACAAGAAATGTAGAATATGTATCAGTTACAAGATTCACCAAATTCAGGGGTAAAATAATAAAGGTAAAACATTTTTTTTTATATGTCTTAAAATAATGTTTACTTGAAATGTCAAACTTTCAGAAAAATCTAGAGAATTAACTTTGCAAACAATCTGGTATTTAGCCACCTATTTGTTTGTGAAATTATTGGTCTTCCATTTGTTTCACATCTGATATTTCAGATCTATTTATATTCTACAGTAAATATACTTATTCATTTCTCAGTCCTTTCTCTTCAGAATTAACCAGTGGTTTGAATTTAATATTTATTATTCCCATGCATAGTATTTATTGCACATTTTATTTTTTAAAATATATTTTATTGATTTTTTTACAGAGAGGAAAGGAGAGGGAAAGAGAAACATCAATGAGAGAAACATCAATCAGCTGCCTCTTGCACACCTCCTGCTGGGGATGTGCCCACATTCAAGGTACATGCCCTTGACCAGAATTGAACCTGGGACTTTTCAATCAGGAGGCCAACACTCTATCTACTGAGCCAAACTAGTTAGGGGTATACATTTTAAATTATACTTTATCCATAGCCAAAAACCATTCATAGTGTTATTCTGAATGTTTTCAAATTTCAGCATTATGTTTTAAATATTTTTCTACTTTTGTATGTTTATTACAAATTTGTCTTTAAGAATTTTCCATGCTGATATTTACAGCTCCAGTTCATTATTACTGTTGCATTAAATTTCATTGGATGAATATTAATCTATCCATTCTCCTACTTGTGAGGATTTAGGTTGGTTCCCATTTGTTCTTTTAAAAGCACTGCCATTAATCATTCTCATAAGCATGTTCTTGTTTACTTGTTTACTTGTGCAAGGGACACTCGAGGATATTTCCTACAGGTGGAATGGTTGGATGTGCATATGCTTATTTTCTACTTTAGTAGGTAATGTTACTTTATTTTCCAAAGTGATTATACCAATTTATACACCCCCAATTGTGGATAATAGCTCTGTTGCTTCACGTTCTCACCTAATGCCTATGGTTGCTAGATTTATTAATCTTTGCTAATGTGATTGAGAACAAAATAACTTCTGGAATTTTAAACTTATCATTTTCCTGATCACTAGTGATAATTGAGTTTTTATTTAAAAATATTTTGACCATACAAGTTTACTATTCAGTGAATTGATTGTTTAATTCAGTTCTTTATTTTTCTTTTGGGTTATGTGTATTTTTTTATTGATTTACATATTTAAGAGTACATAGGATATTTTCTAGTCAATAGCTTCTCTTTTCACCTTGCCATGGTGTCAATTTTTATAGGAGTTTTATATTGTATGGTAATTCCAATTTATTAATAATTTTTCTTTATTGTGATTTTTCAGTCTTCTGTAAAACAATCAGTACATAGCCTGAGAACATGAAGATGTTCTTCCAAGGTTTCTTGTAACATTTTATGGCTTTGCATTTTATATTTAGGACTAGTGACCCAGTGCACGACATTTGTGCATCGGGGAGGGTAGTTTCCTTAGCCCAGCCTGCACCCTCTCCAATCTGGGACCCCTTGGGGGATGTCCAACTGCTTAAATCAGCAGTCAGACATTCATTGACAATTAGGGACCACTAGCTCCTAACCATTCACCTGCCTGCCTGATTGTCTCTAGCCACTCGGTCTGCCGGCCTGCTCACCCCCATTTGTCTCCCCGCCAACCGGATCACCCCCAACTGCTCCCCACTGCTGGCCTGCTTGCCCCCAACTGCTCTCCCCTCCTGGCCTGATTGCCCCTAACCACCTCTGCCTTGGCCCTGCCACCAGGGCTTTATATGGAAGAATGTCTGGAAGGTTTCCTGGTCTAATTAGCATATTACCCTTTTATTAGTATAGACTAGTGGTCCACTGCACAAAATTTGTGCATAAGAGGGTGGAGTATTCCTCAGCCCGCCCTGCACCCTCTCCAATCTGGGACTCCTTGAAGGATGTTCTACTGCCAGTTTATAAGGATTGGGCCTAAACCAGCAGTCAGACATCCCTCTCACAATCCAGGACTGCTGGCTCCAGCTGCTCACCTGCCTGCCTGATTGCCCCTAACCATTCTACCTGCTGGCCTGCTTGCCCCCATCTGCTCCCTACCACCAGTTTTACTTGCCCCCAAATGTCCCATCCCCTGATAATCCCTAACTGCCCCTCATGCCAGCCTGCTTACCCCAAACTACACACACCCCCTGCAGTCCTGCTCATCCCCAACTGGCTCCCCTGCTGGTCTGCTTACCCCCAACGGCCCTGCCCCCACCAGCCTGATCACCCAGAACTGCCATCCCATCATGGCCTGATCACTCTCCAGCAACCCAAGCTCCCAGCCCCTCCTGTTTTTCTTTTTCTTTTTTTCAGTGCCTCCTTGAGTAGAGGCCAGGGATGGCTAAAAGCAAGTATTTGGGATTTATTTTATCTTCCATAATTGAAACTTTGTAGCCTTGAGTGGAGGCCAGGGCCGGCCAGGCTGGGCAGGAAACTTGGCTTCCTCCATTGCCGAGGCAATCCAAGCCTCCTGCTTGCTCCAGCTTCATGGCTGCAGCCATCTTGGTTGGGTTAATTTGTATACTCTCTCCTGTTGGCTGGTGGGCATGGTTGTGGGTGTAGCAGAGGTACAGTCAATTTGCATGTTTCTCTTTTATTAGTGTAGATTCTTCAGCTTCATTGATGTATAATAAGAAAATTGTGAGGTATGAAAGTGTACTCCATGATGATTTGATCTATGTATGCATTGTAAATGGATTTCCCTCATCATGTTAGCTAATATATCCATCACCTGACTTATTTAGGATTTTTTGTCTACTTTAATCTGGCAGACATTGGAAACTAGGCAGGATTTCAGGAGAAGGGAAAAACAACAGTGTAGGTTTTGAATGTCCAGAGGGACTTCTGAGTCTTCTGCCTTCTTGACCTGACCACCCATAAGACACTGAGCCCACATTCAGGCAGCCACAGTCAGAGTGTGTGTCCTCCCTGGTGTAGTGTGGTGCTTACACACTTACCTGTAAATAAGGCTGAAGGTAAACATTGCATCTTCCAACTGTCCCCGGTAGACACATCCCATACATACAAGGACTAGTGATAGTGTGGGTGTCTCAAATACTGATGGAGACAGAGTAAAGTGTGACATGCCCCTTTTCCAGAGTAAGTTAGGGAATAGCAGGGCAGGAAAGGAGACTGCCATTGATGGGTCAGATAGCACCAAAGAAGACATAAAAGAGCCACTAAAATGCATAGGTTGCCAGTGTACCTTAATAGTGAGAGTTTCGGGGCATTTTACAGGTCAATATGGCAGCTTTTTTTTTCATTCAGAATCACTTACAAGGATGCACTAAAAACTGACCACCCTTTTTTAGTGAACACTGTTGAGCTGATAAGGTATTCCACCTTTCCATGCACACTCGTGGCTGTGAAACCGTGAGAGGTCCCAGGGCCTTGCACAACCCCAGGGCAAGACTTCAACTCGACTTCGGCCTTCAGGCAAAGGCCGCTTTTTATATCCCACACTGCAGGGGGGCGGGGGGCAATATGTTGGTGTGAGGGAACAGCCAGGCCTCGCATCCTCTGCCAGTAATTCCACCCGATGAAAGCCCCCGATGTGAACAAATCAATCCATTAGTTGCTTGCAGACATGCTTAAGATTAGATAGACAGAAATAGATCATGGATATGGATGCCTGTGTGTTTAAAAATATTGTAAGACACCGTAGATTTTGAAAAACCAGAGGCCCCCGGGTTCTGCTTGCCTCTGCTATCCATATTCCATTAGTAGCTTTACGTCTCTGCATGCAGAGAAGTGGAATACAGACATCGGGGCCTCTGGTACAGGACGGGTCCCTCCCTGCTGTAAAGGAAGCTCCCGAGCCTGGTCCCTCTCCAGTGAGGATGACATGCGGACCCCGCTAAGCAATAAATCATAAAACGCCTCTCCTGCAGGTTCAGCTGCGATTGTTTTCCTCTCCTCTTTTGGAAACATGCCCGTTAATGGCATCTCCCTGCTTCTCCCTGAGGAAATTATTTCGTGGCATAATTGCCCTGGCTGCGAGTGAAATTTTCTTAATGTCCAATTTAAATGGCTGCTTTTTCAGTCGCAGGCCATTGCTCTCTATTACACTGCTATTAGGCGCCTTAAGTAACTCCTCTCTCTTTTTGAAAAAGATGAAATTGGCTTGTGCATCTCGTTGGAAACTGTGGCCTCGTTCTCATAGACCAGCCGTCGGCAAACAGCGGCTCGCGAGCCACATGCGGTTCTTTGGCCCCTTGAGTGTTCCTAATGCCACTTTTTCAAAATAGACTTGCTCTGACCAAAAACCGACTTCTGCACACGGGCCACGAAGTTTTAATCGCCTGCCCGTGGGATTTTGTGGAAGAGCCACACTTGAGGGGCCAAAGAGCCACATGTGGCTCGTGAGCCATGGTTTGCTGACCCCTGTTACAGACTAAAAATGTAAAGCACTTGGAAAAGACAGGTAGATCGTGCTATTTAATGCTGGCGATTTTCCAGTCTCTGTGTTTCATCAGCTTAGAAACAATTCATGGGACTGAGTTATTTGTGTCCAATTATCCAGACTGTGCTGTGTACTTGGTGTTTCTGCCAATGTCCTGTAATGGAAAAGGAATCACACTCATATTTCTTCAAGGAAATGTGAACCGGTATGAGCTGTCTTTTCTTACACAAAAGGGGAGAATATATTTGCACAGACAGAGGTGTCTCCTGACTTTCTTGCTTAAGAACTCAGAAGAGGCAGCTGCAAACTCCATATACACAAGAAATCAAACTGCAGGGAGCTGGGGAGTCTGAGGATAGCATCACGGCAATGTGAACATTGATGGTTTCCAAGATATTAACCCACTAAATACTTTGGGGAAACAGAGGAAGAGGTATGGCCCTAACTTGCCACCACCATTAGCCAGAAGTATTTCCTAAGGCAGTGGTTCTCAACCTTTCGAATGCCGCGACCCTTTAATACAGCTCCTCATGTTGCGGTGACCCCCAATCATAAAATTATTTTTTTGCTACTTCATGACTGTAATTTTGCTACTGTTAGGAATCGTAAGGTAAATATCTGATATGCAGGATGTCTTAGGTGACCCCTGTGAAAGGGTCATTCGACCCCCAAAGGGGTCGCGACCCGCAGGTTGAGAACTGCTGTTCTAAGGCCATTCATATGTGGCCACCGGATATTTTAGCAGAAAGTGATTTTGAAACTTCCCAATAAGCTGCTCTATTTGAAATACCAAGACCTTTGTCTTTCTGTGCCCTATTTTCTCCCTCCCCACTCCTGCAAAGCCTCCAGTCCCCTCGATGTGCCAGACACTGAGGGAGTGAAGCTGTGAGCACTCAGAAGGACACTCCTCCAACCAGCTGCTGCCGGTCTGGGCCTGTGCCCCACCGTGAATCCCTGGCTGAGTTTGTTTGTTTCTTGACTGTCTATCAAACCCAGTTTTCAGCGTTCTCCCCTATTCAGATTCATGTCTCTCCCTGTTGCCTCAATTTCTGACCTCTCCCCTCCTTCTGTGCCAACGTTGGGAGTAAAATGGAATCAAGTAGCAAAACAAAACGAATCAAATAACTAACACAAGCATCGCGGCGCCCTCTGCGCCCCCTGCGCTTCTGCAGTCAGGGAGCTGGTGAATATTGTGGTAGAGAAATTGGCTTCATGCCCAGTGGAAGGAAGAATCAGGTCTGTGTGAGGACATCCGTCAGAAAATGATTCTCCTCTGGAAGATTCTCAGATGCCTCTCATCCCTGCAGTGCGCACACAGTGCCTAGGGCAGGAGGACCTGCTCCAAGAGGGGGACGCTCTTGCCACTGATGTCACAAAATAGTGGCAAATCATTCTGCGGAGAAGATAGAGGTCACAACACCCCACAGAAAACGCGTGATGCCGATTTGAACTTGGGACAAACGCTAAAGTTGAAAACTGTAGGACAATAATCTCAAGCCCTTTCTTGGTAGAGAGGGCTTGGGGCAAAAGCAAATGGGAAGAAACAGCATTTCTGGCCTTGAGTAGAAGTGGCATTCGTAAGGGTGCAGAAAAGAATTTTATTTTTTCTGCGCCATAATGAGTAAGAGCTCTTTTTTTTTTTTAAAGAAAAGGGAATAGAAATCGATACCAGATTTCACTGCATATTGTATATTAATACCAAATACAGTGGTACCTCAAGATACGAGTTTAATTTGTTCCATAACCTTGAGGCGTGGGAAACTATGAGATGCTCGCGTCACGGTAAACTGGTGGGCCCTGTGCAGCCAGCCGATCCGTGTGATTACTCCTATCTCAAATGTTGCTCATATTTCAAAGCAAAAATCACTCGCTCGACGGCTCATATCTCAAAAATCTTGTTTGTTAGGGCACTCGTATCTTGAGGTACCACTGTACACTGTGATGGAGACTTGGCAGTCTTCCCAGGCTGCCTCCAGTTTCCGCTCAGTCTTCCTTTGTTTTACCCTGACAGGTTACAGTATCTGTGCTTTGTAATGCAGCCTCAGCTAGGGCACTTACAGGCAGGCGTTTCTGTCTGAGAGGTGAAAGCTTGGCCACGCATGCAGAGAATTGCTAAGAGTGAAGACTTAGAAGCTAGGACTAGCTCAGTGCAGACCTTAATGTGTGTTCATCCCCAGTTGCTGAGGGAAGAGCCTTTTCAACTCTATTCCATCCTACTTCTTGTGGCCCATACTTTCCTCTAAACCATGGCTGAGATCATATTACCTTTCACTCAAACATCTTCAGAAGCTTCTGTTCGCCTGTTAACTCTTTGGCTCTCAAGGTCATGCCACCCAGGCCCCTTATGAATTTCCAAGTACTCAGCCTGTCCCCTCCTATCTAGTCACCTCCCACTCCAACAGTCTGAATTGTGCTACGCTTCCTGTTTCTTTCCTTTTCTTTCAGGCATGTTTCTTGCCTGGGTTTATAACTCTTCCACCATCATGTCTGCATGCCCAAATTTCATCGGTGAGGTTAAAAGCCTCATAAAACCACAGCCAAAAACCATCTGCTCTCCTTCTCTGAAAAGAACTCTGCCTTTAACGTATATTTTTCACATGAGACCTGTGACTGATTTCCTATATTTTTCGTGATGGATAGACTGCGCTAGTTAATTCTGAAAACTCATAAATTTCCTAAGAGCAGGGGCTTCACCAGCTGTGGCTCAAGGTCTTGAAATTAGTAAGTGTGCAATAAATGGATGTGTCAGTCACTCATGCCTTTCATACTCACAGAGAGGGTACAGGATCATTAGAGATACCATACTTATATACTATAGAACTAGTACTATAATTTTAGGTATAAGTACCAAGTTCTTCAATGTTAATAATTTTGAAAATAAGAGTCTAGAAATGTTGGCATTATGGCATACCATCTAGGTTCACACATTTCATGGAGGAAGTGGCAGGCAGTCACCAAAAGCTATTGGAAGTAGGTTGTGATATTGCATTTTTATATATAACATGGTTTCTATAGAAATAAAGTAACAATACTTGCACTCTTGTTTGAGGACTCTACTATGATTTTTAAATCATATTAGTCTTGTGCTCTAATCTGTGATAAATGGATATTGTGTTCAATTAAGTTTGAGGAACTGTACACGTTATGTCTCTGTCTTGGAAATTTGTGATATAAACTGATAGATTAAAGGCTTGCATAAGTCAGAAGGTTTTTTAAAAGATCACTTAACCTTCATCATCCATGTCTGTCTCTCAATTATAACTGTCTCTGGTCTTATTCATATAACAACTATAAGTATCCTAAGAAAGGAGTCTTCCATGGAAAGAATTGAGAAACTGCTCTTCTAAGATACTACTTACATTCCTTAGGAAGATCAAACAATTTGTTTTAATTCAGCTGTAAATGACCAAGTTGGCTGTGATGGTAAGTGGGGATTACCCTGATATACTTTGCACATCCCTCTTATTGGTAATAATAGCTTTTAGGCAGAGAGTATTAACAAAACTACTATTCAGGTGCTATGAAAGAAAAGCAGAAGCTCTGGGACTGTATTCTTATAAAACCTATCAGCGGGCCAAAGCAGACATTCAGAGTTCTGTTATTATTTATCAAATTGATGTCAATTGCAGAATCCACAGGAGATTACATGTTTTGGAATTAGAAAGAAGGCTCTTCTACTTTTTATTTTATTTTTAAAACATTTTTATTGATTGCTTTTTTAGATAGAGGAAGGGAGAGAGAGAAACATCGAATTGTTGTTTGCTTATTTATGCATTCCTTGTTGATTTTTGTCTGTGCCCTTAACTGAGATCAAACCCACAACCTTGGTGTGTTGGGAGAGTGCTCTAACCAATCAAGCTACGTGGAATAAGGCTCTTTAAAAAGTTGTTGCCCATGTTCTGAATCTCCGTGACTAAATGATCACTATATTTTACCTTATTTCCAGTTATTGGGACAAACATTAGCCACTGAGTCAATACGAGTGGCACGTAACATCCTATGACCCAATATAATCAATGGAATTAGACCATGTCCCTTTTAATTTCCCCTTAAGAGAAGAAATCTTGTTTTGCAGGTAGAGGGAACTTGAATGAAGGTCAAACAGGGTTTGATATAGGACTGCTGCTACGAAGACACTCAGGTTTTCCTAACTGGGGCAGAACAGCTACCTGTATTCAATAGGCCTGATAGTAAAACCAAGGGATACATTTCAAAAATGTGAAGTCAACAAATGGATGAAATAGATGTCCTTTAACTACTGGGCCCCTGATGTATGAGGACAAGGGATTGCAGTTGGCTAAGTGTTGCCTACTACATCTCCCAATGTGATTCCAGTGCACTTACAACCCACTGGAACTTATTTTCCGTGCCTTCTTCATGAAATAGAGCTCTACGGGGAAATTAGTGACCTATAAGCAAACACGTATTGGAAGAGAGAGTACACCAAACTGATGGTAAAAACATGACCTTCCTCCATAAGGTCAAATAGTTTTATTTTTGATTAAACACTACAATACAGTATATATCCATTAAAAAAAGAAAACTCTATAGTGTATATAAATTATTCCTTCCAGTCATCAATTCTTTGCTTTTCCATTACAGCTTTGGTACAATGAGTTCAGTATATAATTTTTTTTAAATACTTTTTAGCATCACAAACTCAACACAAAGTACAAAACTAATAATCCAAATTAGGGATATTATGGTCTACACAGTGGTATTCAGTGGTAGGAGAAAATCTTACCTTGATGAATTCATGTCACTAGCTAAGCTAGAAAGGCATACCTAGCAGACATGACAGAAATATGCACCATTAACCAGCTAATGTGTGTATTAGTCTTTGTTTTTGTTTGTGTGTGTGGTTTTTTTTACAGAATACCAGCAGCAATCATTTGAGTGTTGAGTGAATAGTTAAGTCCAGTTTTCCCACTTGGTTCCGCTTCCCTTAAAGGCCATGAGTAATATCTGGAGAAATGTACCACGGCCAGAGCGCTCAGAATTTGACCTGCCACCCGGCATTGCTCATACTCGCACAGTTTGTCCTGCAGCTAGCTGACATCACGGGGACAGTGCTGGAGGGACAGTGGGGGCCAATCAGCCTAAGGTTGTTCTGAGGGGTCGGCGGTGTGACGTTACAGTAAACAGGCATTCCAGTGGCTGGGAGTGACCCTTGACCTGTCTGGTTAGGTAGCATGATGGGCTGTTGGTATGACTGCTGGGGCAGTCCTTGAGAACCTTGGGTCATTGGCACCTGTGAAAAGACACAAAGAGAGAACGGTTCATGCAGAGGTTATTTTGGGGTATGCAATGAGATACTGTGATGTCGTGCAAAACATTTAAGTGTTTGGGTTCACGAATCTCAGCTCTACCTTTTATTCGCTGTTTCACCCTGGACAAGTCCTGTAATCTCCCTCATTTCCTAGATCATTCGCATAATGCCAGCTACTTCAAGTGCCACCTAGAGGATTGCAAGGATGATGTGCACTGCTTGTACCTGTCTGGCATGCAGTAGATGTGCAGAGGTGTTAGCTCTGAGCTTCTGTCCTCTCTGTGACCATCCCGGGACAGCACTCTGGACCTCCATTCTGGATTTCTCTTGGGAAAGCCAAACTCCTATTCTGGTTTGATGCAAACAGTGGCCTAGAGCCAACTGTAGTAAGAGGGGCTTTTGTCCCAGGCAAATAAGTCCCTCTCAGCTTTCGAGAACATCTCACATGGAGCTGGAGGTAGACATTGACACAGTGAGAGTAAGGATTGGATTGGCAGGGTAGGAGGGCTGAGGATAGATTCTTCAGGGCCAGAAGCACCCAGTTACTTGGTGCAGCTAAACACAATGATTAAAGCATTTTTCTGCCCTTCACTTCTTCTTCTAGAGAGCAGAATGCTATGGGAAAAGCAGTTTTAGGCTCCATAAATGTCCTCTGAAAGAAGCTGAGATGCCATTTTAAAGCCTCATAATTTGTAATTGTGGTAAAATGAAGTTTTTGGGGGTATGTCAAACAATGGTAATTTGAGGGCTTTCTCCCAATAAGCAACATTTCTATAGAATGCCCCAAGGTCTTCATCAATAGAGGTTTGGACCAAGGACTTTTCTTGCATGAAGAGAAAGTTTATATGGCACCACACTTGGCAAGGCAGGCACATGCCATGGTAATTACAGAAGCAGGCCTTTCCCATGTTCTATTCATCTGTTCTGGTTGACTTTGAGCCAAGGCTATAGGTAGTGGCTGTGCCTAGCACCACCCAGCATGGAGGTGGACACACAGCCTGCTATTTTATAACCCTGCTGACGTGCACCTGATAAGAAGACATGGTTGGGTAGGAGACCATCACACTTTGCACCGGAGTTCCTGGTTGGTTGCTCATGACGCTCTGGCTCTGAGCCTGCTGCACTCCCATCAGGCCTTGGAACCCCTGTTGACCAGACAAGACGGGCTGGTAACCTGCAAAGGAAAACCATCTTTTGAACTGGTGGTGCCAGGACCAACACAAGGGATATTTGGGGGGTGAGAGCATTCGTTGACAAGCCAGCCTTCAGATATCTCAAGCTCCACATTAGGAAAGTGTTAACCAATTGCTTGTTTTGTAAAAATGCTTTTTTGGGGGGTGAGGGTTCTAAGAGGGACAAGAGTCCCTGACTCTCCCAAACTGATAATTTCCATCTTTATGCAGAATAATCCAATGAGCACGTTGCGACAATGGTAAATTCATGACAAACACAGGCACCTCTATTGACATCAGTTGACAGATTTAATTTTTCTTTCCTGTATGTCTTTTGCTTTAATTTTGATGACATTTGGAGAATTCACAGATTATCAAGTTCTTGTCTAACTAAATTGACATACTCTTACTTTTTCACCTTTCTGCATAACCTCATGTCACACTCATGCATTCTACTTTCTGTGTCTCATGAACAAAACGATTCCCTCCCTGACTCCTGACTGATTTGATGTCCCTTTCCTTAGACAAAAGAGCATAACAGCAAGGGAAAGGTATTGCATGTTTTTATTCTGTGAGAACATTCTGGTAAAACACTCCAATAAATGACCACATACATGTAACAGATGATCCCGAAGGCAACATGTAAAAATTTTATCTGTTTGGGTAATTAGTTGAGTTTGTTTTCTTTTGGTGGGCCAGCATTTATTTGTTCTAATTATTTTACTACAAGTAGCTTAAGTATTTTTAAAGGAAGGCTATGAACTGTTGTACATGTTGTAGAAAGTGATGATTTAGGTGAAATGTAATGGTAGCGGAGAAATGAAACAAATTTGCTTCCTGCTGTCAACAAGGTCCTTCCAGAGCCCAAGTTATTAAATGCATTGACTTCCCCAGGAATAGTGCAGCTCCTCTCTCTCTCTCTCTCTCTCTCTCTCTCTCTCTCTCTCTCTCTCTCATCTTTATTGTTGAAAGCATTACAGTTGCCTCCCCCTTTTCCCCCCCATTAACCCCCGCCACTCCACACCTGCCTCAACCTCCAGGCCTTCACCATACTATTGTCTGTGTCCATGGGTTATGCATATATACATACAAGTTCTTTGGTTAATCTCTATCCACCCACCACGTACCCCTGCCTTCCCTCTGAGATTCATCAGTCTGTTCCATGCCTCTGTCTCTGGGTCTGCTTTGTTCATCAGTTCCTTTTGTTCATTAGATTCCACACATGAGTGAGATTATATGAAACTTTTCTTTCTCTGACTGGCTTATTTTGCTTAATAGTGTTATTAGCATAATACTCTTCCAGGTCCTTCCATGCTATCTTAGAGGGTAAACCATCCTTCTTTTATAGCTGCATAGTATTCCCTGGCATAAATGTACCACAACTTTATCTTCTCAGTTACTGATGGACACTGGGGCTGTTTCCAGATCTTAGCTGTTGTAAATTGTGCTGCTATGAACATATGGGTTCGTATATTCTTTCAGGTTGGTATTTTGAATTTCTTAGGATATATTCCTAGCAGTGGGATCTCTGGATCAAATAGCAGTTTTATATTTAACTTTCTGTGGAAAACCCATACTGGTTTTCACAGCAGCTACACCACTCTCCATTCCCACTGCAGCTGCTTTCTTAATAAAATTCTCAGAGGGAGAATCCTCTTAGATTTAGATCTTAGATTTTTCTCAACATGAACATTAAGTAAGTCTTACAACTAGATTTCAAAAACAGGACAAAGATTTCAAAAATGCCTAATCGATATGCATTATTAATAAAGAATCTATAGTTTGAGTACATGTGAGAGTTTTACCTTATATTGAGGAAGGAGAAGAAGGATAAAATTATAGTATAGTCTTTATGGAGGACACTATTTTACTATTCCTGCCATATAAACAAATAATATCTTCATCCATTTTAGAAATATTGTGGCAACATGGCTTGCCAAGAACCACCGAGTTAGGAGGTCAGCTATATCCATCGAAGAGATGACACAAGGATTAGTCTGTCTGGAATACCACAGAGAGCAAGCAAGCTGAGAGGCCTGCCTGTGTCCGCAATCAGTGGGTGGAGCAAGTCTGTCATGTAGAAAGTCATCTTTTGACTTTCTCTGCATGTCCCATTGTCTTACATTCCTACTCCTCGCCTTCACTTTCATCGTTTCAATGAGTGATTCTGAAGTTTTATAAAGTGACCACCTCTTAAGAATATAATGAAGAGTGATGACCTCCCCAGCAGCCACACTGTGCCCACAGCACAGTTATGTCCTTCCTTTAATGGGCTCTGCGGGTGAGACTAGAATCATCAGCTAAAATCATATACAGTTGGTACAGCAGGGAAAACCCTCAGCTTAGGAAACAAGAAATGAGATAAAGGCCATGTCAACAGTCCTCACTATCTCCAGAATGCCTCCTATGCAGAGACACTTGGGAGACATTTCTTTTAATATTAATTGCCCATAAAAAATGTTTTCCATTATTTCCCATTGTCTAGGTCTTCTGCTCTAACTCATATCTGTTGACTCTAAAAAGAAAGTCTGTTGCTGTTTCCTACTTTGTTTTCACATTTCTCCTAGCCATACACCATTTAGGTTCTGGAGGTATTTAGCCACACCAAATCCATTGTACCAATAATTGTGAATACAGAGAAAATAACTGGGTATGGTTGTAGAAAACTTAGGACCCACAGTCTTCCTGACCATTTAGTTCTATAGCAGTGGTTCTCAACCTTCCTAAGGCCGCGACCCTTGCATAGTTTCTCATGTGGTGGTAACCCCCAATCATGAAATTTTGCTACTGTTATGCATCATGATGTAAATATCTGCATTTTCCGATGGTCTTAGGCAACCCCTGTGAAAGGGTCATTCAACCCCCAAAGGGGTTGCGACCCATAGGTTGAGAACCGCTGTTCTATAGCAAAGGGCAGGCAATGTGAAGCCATCCATTCTGCAGTCCCCGTGATGGTAAATATAATAAAGCCTCATTTCCAGTTGAAGAGTCAAAGTACAGGTTACAAATGAGAGAAATGTCCTACATTTTCGACTTGAACTTGGTTATATGGTGAAAGGCCCAGCTGGCCTCAGTGGACCCTCGGTACAATACCCACAGCTATCATGTAGACAGAGAGAGGAGAGGACAGCAGGGCAGAGAGGAGGTCAGTAGAGGTGGGGGAGAGGGAGGAAGGAGAAGGGGCAGTTGCTTCTATCATTTATTTGCTTTGTGACTCCTCCCATCCTTTTACCGAGTCTGTTCAAAACTGAATAGAGCCGAAACCGGTTTGGCTCAGTGGATGGAGCGTTGGGCCTGCAGACTGAAAGGTCCTGGGTTCAATTTCGGTCAAGGGCACATACCTTGGTTGTGGGCACATCCCTAGTAGGGGGTGTGCAAGAGGCAGCTGATCGATGTTGCTCTCTCATCGATGTTTCTGACTCTCTCTCTCCCTTCCTCTCTGTAAAAAAATCAATAAAATATATTAAAAAACTGAATAGAGGTGGCCTAGGAGAGGTCACTGTTACACCAGCTTTAAGCCCAGGTGAAGGAGAAGAGAAAATAAGTCTGATGATAATAGAGATGTGATCACATGCAAGAAACAGTGTTTTGGGAAGCTAGCATATGATGATATTCAAGGAGAGAAAAGAGCCAGGGGGTGGTGTGGCCGCTCCCCAATGAAGAGGCAGAATCTGTGGGAGCGCCATTCATCTTTGCCGAGAGCCCAGGCCAGACCCAGAAGCTGCGTGACCCCCTCCCAGAGCCCCCTCCGTCCGATGATCTGTGAACTTTTAACATGCAGCTCTGCATAGCAATGGCCTACCCGCTCCGTGCTGGGCTTCCCCCGGTAAACACACTGAAGGCCCATAAAGATTGATGTGGGGCCGAGACCGGTTTGGCTCAGTGGATAGAGCGTCGGCTTGCAGACTGAAAGGTCCCAGGTTCAATTCCGGTTGGGGGCATGTACCTTGCTTGCGGGCACATCTCCACAGTGGGGCGTGTAGGAGGCGGCTAATCGATGCCTCTCTCTCATCGATGTTTCTGACTTTCTATCTCTCTCCCTTCCTCTATGTAAAAAATCAATTAAAATATATTTTTTAAAAAAAGATTGATGTGGGGAGCGAATGAAAATCTACCATTTCGAAATGAAAACTTAAGTATCAAGAAAGCCAGATTTATAGTCACGAATCCCATCCGTTACTCAATTTGCTCTCCGGGCAGGAGATGTACACCTGGCATGGTGTAATCGGAGATAGGCATCGCTATAAATCACGTTACAGCAGGTAGGGACCAGTGTGGTCCTTCGGACAGGAAGGAGGCCGGGTGGAATGGGAGTCTCGAGCTCTGGTCCAGAACCAGAGATGCCATAGCAGTGACCCAAGGATGAACTGACAGTCTGCCTGGGACACCGCACACCCGAAGGCAGAGCGAGCAGCATCGCTGGCAACCTCCTTATCTCGTCCATTCAAATGAGAAATATGTTCCGCTTTGTCAATGCTCGGCCGGGAAATGATCCGTTTTCCATATTTATTGAGGATTAGCAAGATATAGTACATCCTGGGAAACAGAAACAGCACCAGTGTCTGCCCCGTAGGCGTGCTATGGAGATCACGAAGACATTAGTGGTTTTTTATTATTTTCGTTCAGTCAAGGTTAATTCCATTTTCCCGTCACGTGCCTCCTTTATTTTCTGGAGGTAAAGAGGTTAGGAGTGGACCAATGCCTCCTCGCTAGTAGAAGAATGCGTCCCCCTAAGACTGAGGAGTTATAAAGTGGCAAAGGCCTGGGTCTCATAAATCGGATCGTGTAATAGTGTTTCTGCTCAAATACAACTGTCGCTAGATATTATTTGTAGTTTGAGTCTAACTCATTAATATTCTGTCAAGGAATGTAAATTGATTGCCCGATCGACGTTATTTAAGCTCGTACTTTGTTGGAATGCTTTGTTACAGAGCCAACATTTGGAAAATGAATGAAAATGACAGTAGTAACCTGTACTTTCAGGTTTCTGTTTCCCTGGCTAGTGGTTTTGGAGGTTGAAGATGGAGAAGGGGTGTAGTTAAAGAGGACAGATATATACAGAACAAATTACTATTTTTTATTTTTTAATATGTTTTTTTATATTGACTTTTTTACAGAGAGGAAGGCAGAGGGATAGAGAGTTAGAAACATCGATGTGAGAGAGACATCGATCAGCTGCTTCCTGCACGCGCTCCCCCCCCTACCCCACCCACTGGGGATGTGCCCACAACCAAGGTACATGCCCTTGCCCAGAATCGAACCTGGGACCTTTCAGTCCCCAGGCCGACGCTCTATCCACTGAGCCAAACCGGTTTTGGTTATTTTTAAATATATTTTATTGATTTTTTTTACAGAGGGATAGAGAGTTAGAAACATCCATGAGAGAGAAACATTGATCAGCTGCCTCCTGCACGTTCCCTACTGGGGATGCGCCCGCAACCAAGGTACCTGCCCTTCACCGGAATCGAACCTGGGACCTTTCAGTCCCCAGGCCGATGCTCTATCCACTGAACCAAACCAGTTTCGGCGTCTACAGAACAAATTAACTGAGAAGCTAGGCAATTCTCACCACCTCCCCAACCCACCCAAGCAGTGTCATTTTCATGTCGTGTTTATTAAGTGAGGCATTCTTCCTCTGACAGAAAGTCTTTGCAAATGATTGAAATGAATAATCTGATATAAAAATCACTGATCTTGGGAGAGTCCAAATACGAATATTTCTCCAGCTTTAAGGAATATCTCTTCAAGTTGCTAAGGAATGAGCAGGCTGTTTGATTGTGTTTGCACATAACTTTGTGATGGAGCCGCAGTAGCTCAGCCATGGCCTAGCTGGGGAACAATATGAAGAAGAGAAATGCCTTTCCAGGCCTGCCTCTCCCTTTGCTGGCTCTTTATAGGTCCCGCATTGCACCTCTTTCAATATCTGCCTGGTTTGTTTCTTGAATTCTTTCAGTTCCTCTCCACTTTCATCTCCTTTGAAGCCTTTCCATTATAAACCAGCTACCAGCTCTACTTGCTGATCACTTAGTCTTATCCAAACAGTTTTTCCTGCATTCTCACAACAATCCTGAGAGGCAGTCACTGGTACTAACCTTTTATTGAAAAACAAAACAAAAACCAACAACTGTGATTTAGAGAGAGGTAGGAAATTGTTTGAGGCCATGCAGCTAGAATATAAATTGTTAGTTTTCTGACTTTGGCACCCTTGCTTCCCCTCGTTAGATGATAGTACTATTTCTTATACATTCTTCCAACTTTCATACTTTAACATAACCCTTTTAACGTGGCAGATACTCAATGGCCATTCTACTGTGTTAATTGTTTTCTCAGTAGTTAAAACAATTGAGCAAAATGGACAAGAGTTACGATCAACATGATGCTGAACAAGATCTTGCTAGCATCCATGAAAGAAAATCAAAGGCAAAGCATAATTGAAACCAACCCAAACCTCTCAATAACAGAGTTAAAGTTTGTCACTCGGATAATGGGGCACCAGACACACAATTGGGCTAGAGTGGGGTTAGTCAAGTAATTTCTAGTCCTTCATTTAACCTCATTAGTTTCTAATCAGCCGATGCTACAGTTCTCAATTTCTAGGACCTTTTCAATGAATGGCTCTCCTTATAGTCTTTGAATACTGTATATTTCTTCTGACTTGCTTTATCAACTTAATATTAAAATATAAGGTAAAATAATTTATGTCTACATGAAATGTAAGACCAATTTGGTCATTTGACTGTTCTAGGCAACTGGTTGTCCTGAGGACAGTCTCTTGACTTTTGAACACAAAAATTCATATTTTGAATGATAAAGTAGGTAAGAGAAAAAAGAAACAGAGACTGCAGAGTAATCTACTAAGTAGATGAAGGCCAGGAGAAATCAAGATCCTGCAGGCCACATAAGAAATTGTAGATAGCTGTCATTATGCTTTGTAATGCTGTGAACGCAGTGGATTTGTTCCCAAGGTTTACTTTGTTACCAGGGCACTGTCTCTGAGAAAGGAAGTCCTTTCTAGTTCATCTGCCTCTGGCACTCCAGTGCTCCACATAGCTTGAGAGGGCAGAAGAGAGATGCAGTATGATAATTATGGTATCCTTGTTGTTTTCTGAACCAGGTCATTTTCTAATGGCTATCCCCATCAGATGAACCATCCTATTACTGTAAGCTCAGGGGCCTCTTCACTGCAATTATACCATCCTGATCAGGGGTCCTTGGGCGCTAAATAAGGCATCTGATTTCATAGGACAGCTCTGCAAAGACCAATCTAATACAAGTCCAAGGTGAAAAAAGCCAGGTGTGACAATGTAGGCCAAGGGGGGCCAGCTTTGAGAAGCAAGGAATGCATCTTGTAAAGCATTCTCTCTCTACCACCTCCCAGTGTTTGGGACCACAAACTCTAACTAGGAGCTTTAAGAGGAGAAAGTCGTATAGATGAACTGGAAGCCTTTGTTAATCTTCCAACTTGTCAAATAATTAAGACACTGGATAAAAATACCTAGCCTTGGAAATCATAATCAGATACTCTTCTGTTCTTAGGGATGAAGTAAAATATCACGAAATAGTCCTAAGAAGTCACAAAGAGGACAAGAAATTGTGTGCTGCTCTCTCCTTAAGACCTATCGTGACTTCTTTCATCTCTGTGTCAATGTCGGCCTTCCCTTATTTATGGCCACTCTCTGCATCTGTCCTTTCTTTTGCTCAGCATTTATTATTCAGTGGTTTGGGTTTCTTAGGAATAGATGCAGAATGACCTGCAGGGAGGCTGCATGGGGAACAAGGTGATGCAGCCCGTGTCCCAGGGAGGACCAGTCCATCCTAATGAGTGTGGGGAGAGCTGGGCCAGGCCGTAAGTGGAAGCATGCATCCTGAAGCAGCAGCATCCTCCGTACGTGCTCCTTTGCTCATTAGCTTTCATACTGCAGAGAGTGTACTTCTTAAAAGCCTCTTTACTGTCCCCCGAGAACATCTGCGCATGCCTGGGTCATTTTCTAATGGCAATCCACATCAGATGAACCGTCCTATTACTGCAGGCTCGGGGGCCTCTTCACTGCAATTATACCATCCTGATCCATGTTATCGCAACTACAAAGCTGGTTTTCTTTCTTTTTCGGGGAAAAAAAAAATCGGGGCAAACATGAGAGACATTGTTAAATGACTAGAGGAATGGATCACGCACGGAATTTCAATGAATGCCTCTGAGGGAAGCCAGCATTGAATTCCATTTTAAATGGAAGAGGCTGTCGTATTATTGAAGTCGTTCTCTGAACTTCTGGGGCTCCGAGTGCTGTGCTCACAGCCAGCGAGCTTCGGAGATCCAGAGGGAGAGAGGCTGCATCAAGGCGCACCAATGTTTTCGGTTCTTAATGAGGCTGCGTGGCTTAGAAGAAAAGGAGGCGTTCTAGCATCCCGTCCTTGCACACCTTTTACCAGGGTTCATTACGGACACGCTTACAACCGGGCTGCGTGGCAGCAAACTGCCGCTGAGGCAACAGAAGGCGTGAGGACAGAGTTGGCTCTAATAACTGTCCCCTCCAGAACATCCCTCCTGGTGCCTATGTTCATTGGTGAATTGCTTTTGATCAGTTGCATAGAATGGGATAATCACGAGGTCAAAAGTCATGGGGTCAACATCACGGTGATCAAATTACTGTCACTGTCAGCTAGCTATAGGGTGTAAGCTAACCCTGGCCCACGATGGTTGAAAATAAGTGCTTTGGGCACAGATGCAATCTGGAGTAATCTACGTAGCACGACAATAGGAAAAATTACCTCACGGGCAACCAATAGTGGGCTAAAAGTGCCGGTGTACTCTTTATAGAAAAAATCTTATACATTCTTTTCCCCAGGTAGCCAATGATACCTAATTTCCTTTCATTTCAGACTGGCAGGGTTCTTAGCCAAAGATCATTTTAGTGGTGGGTTTAAACAATAATACTGTCTCAACAGAATAAACTGGTGAATATAATAGAATCAGGAGCACAGAAAGGGAGTGGACTGATAATTCTCAGGGGGAAAGAGGGGAGTGGTGTACAGGGAGAGACTGGACAAAAATCACACCTATGGACTCATCAATGGGGTGGAGGTAAGGGTAGAGGGAGGGGTGCGAGCTGGGTGGAGGGGAGCTATGGAGGGGAAAAAAGAGAAAAAAATGTAGTAATCTGAATAATAAAGATTTAATTAAAAAAAAAGATTAGATAATCCCTAAAAGAGATGTCCAAAATTAGAATAACAATGCAGGTATCATAAATAACATAAATAACATGTGCCCTGGTTATGGCCTTCTCTACTGGAAGGCCATAACCAGGGCAGAGATAGTGAAGACCTGAACAAGGCAGTTGTGGCAGGAATGGAGAGAAGAGAAACTTAGGATGTGAAGGATGTGAGCTGGCAGTAACTGGCATCTAGGAGTTTTAGTGGGGTCACATGTTTGATGGACAAGAGCTTGGATGAATTGGCTTTACCATACTCATGGATATCAGTCGTCTGCTATAAAACTGAACTTTCTGATCAACAGAAACCCTGATTTGTAGTTCTTGATAATTTTCTTGGTGTAAATATTTCCTCCATGACCATTTTCAAACTTCATATGGCTTAATCGGCTGGCAAAATTCCTGATCCCCCCCCCCCCCTCCTTGCTCTAGTGAGCCTGAAAGAGAATGCTCTTGCACACCACTGACTAAATTCAGGTTCAAATATTCAGTTCACTTACATTTTGTTCCTTTTATCCTTTTTTCCTTCCAGTCTTGTTTGCTATTTGTTTTTTGACCACTGGTATAAGAATGACTGTAAGCTACTCAGAGCTTATGCAATCAGTGGAGACAGGCACAGCACAGACATCTATAGTACACTGGATGTCTTTAGATAGGAGCACATCTCAGACGTATGGACCACTTGTGGTATGAGTCAGAACTGGGATGCATATAATAGAAGGTTTCCAGGAGGTTGTTTGAATGTAGTATGGGGTGGGATGAAATAGGAATAATCAAAATAAAGCTATTATAAACATTAGGGCTAGCATGTGAGTATCCCAGAGATGTGAAAAATACGGTCAAGGTGTCTAAGTATTTAGAGGTGGCAGCAGGTTAGAAATGGAGAGAGGAATACAGAAAGAGAAAAAGGAAGCTGGGCTCAAAGCCTAGGGCCTTGAAAACCAATTATATAAAATTGGAATTGAATGTTCAAAGAGTAAGAGCACCATGTAAGGTTTATAAGCGCAACAATAAAATAAGGAACAACCATTTCAAGTTTCTTCAAGAGTCACTTGGTGATTGCATAAGTAGAGGTAGGGAATTGACTAAGAGGGGCATGGCGATCGATAATCTAGGGTACAGTCAGTGAAGACATGAGCTAAGGCAAAATGGTAGAGATGGAGAGAAGGACCACGTTAGATACTTAGCATGTGCGTGTCTGAAACTGTCATCTAAGGTGCAGGGAGGGTATGAAAGAAAGGGAAAACCCAAGAACACATCCCAAGGTTCTCACTGGGTGAGAGTTGATGGTAGTGCTGGTGCCTTGGCCATATATACAAGAGGGATAGTAAATGGAGATGATCAGTAAATATATAAGCAAAAGAATGCTGGGGCTCACAGAATTAGGCAAACAGCTGGTCTCAGAGATACAGATGTGGATGTCACGAAGACATAGCTGCTTTTGGAGCCAATATATTTATGAGTGGGTACATATTGAGAAAATAATCAAGATGGAGCTCTCAGGCACAATATTACTCAAAGATTGATCGGGGGAAAAAAAAGGAAACCTGAGCATGGTATGAATTTATGTATGCTACCTATAACCAAAGTTTTCCAATGAGAATTTATATAAAGTTTTCATTATGGAGCTTGGGGAACATGACTAAAATTCCCTCTTAGTCTGTCTCTTTATCAATATTCCAACAAATGGCCTCAAAGTAAAGCCTTCTGGGCACCCAATGATGTCACAACTCCAAACAGCAATGGAGAGATACTTCCTGTTTATTTACATAATCAACTCTGATTATTCTTGTAATAGCCATAAGAAATATCTTGCATCTCACCATGTGGAAAATTGTTATTTAAATTCATGGTTTTTATCTGGATCGAGACAACAATCAGAAGTCTTCCAGCTTGTGCACACAGATACAAAAATGTGCTTATCTTTTCAGCTGGCTGGAAGTGGAGGCTATGGTCAACACTTAAATCCGATTTCCCAATAATTAAAGTGAAAATAAAATTGAAGGACAAATGGTCCGTCCTGAAGACTCTTTTCAATCATCCCTCCAGGGCAGGCTGTCTCCATGGTGACAGAGCAGTTTTATATTCTTTTTAATGGCCTGCTCCAGGGTAGGAAGAGAAATGATCCAGATCATTCACTTGTTAACTTTTCCCTTCAACCCACGGCATTTAAGGGGACTGCTCACACTTCATCATGGTTAAAGCTTTATAAGCACCCAAATGGAGTGTGAGCATCTTAAGAGAGTCTTAGCCTTTGTGCCTGAGGTTCCTTTCCGGGTCTCTGGGGCTCTCCCTTGCCTGGTACAGCAGGGGAGCCCTCTGGGCCAGACACCCCACTGGTGTCTTCAGTGTGATGATGATGCAGATACAATCAATCCCACCTCATCCTCTTGGCTCTACCTCTGATCACCTGCTTCCCCCTCTCCCAGTACCCCCCCCACCCCCCTACAAAGGAGCTCTTTTCCCAGGATCTGAGGTTCTCAGCACTGGCCTGTTTATGAATCACTTGGGGGTCCAGTTAAAACACCAATTGGGGACCACATTTTGAGAATCACTGCTGGGCCTGCCGCTCAATCCATCCTTCTGCCTTGTATTCGTGTTGTTCAATCCACCCCTTTCCCTCTCAGAGTGGGTGATGGGATCTGACACACACTCTGGGGGAGGCCCCTCCCTCTCTGACTTCGTTTTCATTATCTGTAAGATGGGGACAATCCTTTCCTCAAGGAAAAGCTGGCCATTGTCAGCTGCTTTCTCTTACCCTCTTTGCCTTCTGGGAAAAAGTTCCTTCTAATAGCAAATCAAAAGGGCTTGGCACTCTTCCTAATCCCTCCTCTTGCTGTTGAGATGGGGCAGACATAGGTCCCGAAAAGAAGGGGAGGAAGAAATATGGGGAGAAGCTGCAAATGGAGCAGAGAGGGAAGAAAACAAGCATCTGAAACATCATGTGTGGCCTTCTCAGCTCTCTGTTAGCACTGGGTGAGACATCTGGGAAAACCAACCAGACTTGTTTTTCAGGACACAACTGTGACTTTGCCAACCAATGGTTATGCTCTCTCGTGACTAAGCCTCCACCTTCCTTTGGTCTAAATCAGTGGTCGGCAAACTGCGGCTCGAGAGCCACATGCAGCTCTTTGGCCCCCTGGAGTGTGGCTCTTCCACAAAATACCACGGCCTGGGCGAGTCTATTTTGAAGAAGCGGTGTTAGAAGAAGTTTAAGTTTAAAAAATTTGGCTCTCAAAAGAAATTTCAATCGCTGTACTGTTGGTATTGGGCTCTGTGGACTAAGGAGTTTGCCGACCGCTGGTCTAAATGAAAAGCAAGCACCAAGAGACCAGGACCTCCCCTACTGTCTCTGCTACAGCAGAGATCTAGTATTCGCTGCTTTTCTGAATCTCTTCTTGGCCTCATCTAAGCTGCTGTCACTCAAATGGACTGTGTACAGTGGTTCTAATACCTCCTGGTCCACGGAGCTCTGGTGACGATGCCGGGTGTAGAGGACTAAGGAAGACTTGCACAGGATCACACACAGAATCTCTCATCCCTGGGGTCAAAATCCCACTTCCCTGCTAGTCAGCGTCCATGCTACAGTGTTTCTCCAAATAGAACAGACTGGACACCTAGGAAATCTTACTTCCTAGCCACACATCTGTCAGTTCTGCTGCTGTTACATCACTCATGTGACCTTGGAGAATTCTATGTACCTGAACTAGAGCTCATCTCGCTGGCTATCAGTAGACTTCTCTATACTAACACACAAAAGGGCATTTAGGGAGAGAGAAAATGAGGGTTCTAAAGATTCAAAGCAGTTATGAGTTGCACCCCCCACCCCAAAAATAAAACAGAATCAAACCATCTCTTTTGAAACTATCAGCACAACTGTATCCCAATATTTGGATGTAAATATTAGCAGTTACAGTGGTACCTCGAGATACGAGTTTAATTCGTTCCGTAACCTTGAGGCATGGGAAACTGAGATGCTCTATTCGAGGTAAACTGGTGGGTCCTGTGCAGCCGGCCGATCCGCACGATGACTCCTATCTCAAATGTTGCTCGTATTTCAAAGCAAAAATCGCTCGCTCGACAGCTTGTATCTCAAAACTCTTGTATTTTAGGGCACTTGTATCTCGAGGTACCACTGTATATTGACCAACAGGCAGCATTCTGGGGAGGTCATACATAGAGTGGGTGAGCAGAGACCACATTCGCACTCCATCCAGGAAAAGCAAGCATTCTCCAGTCTTCATTAGTGTGTGCGCCTCACTCTCCTCCCTGCGCTAAGCGCTTTCGCTGTGGGAATAATTATGGTTCTCATTTACAGAGGACCAAAATGAAGCGGGGACCTGAGCAGATTGTTCGGGGCCACCCAGCCCAGGAGCTGCAGAATGCAGTCACTGGTGCTCTGCTGGTGTCTTTGCCACCACCTGGTCCTGGCAGGCAACACAATCCCACCGGAAGGCTTCATGGGAGGAGATGTCAATAGACAGGAAGTTGCCAGAAGAGTAGGCAAGCTAAGAGGCCAACAGGAGGGAGAGGCATCAGAGTCTAACAACAATGGGCAAGGGCTTTCTCCCAGTGGCCGGAGGGCCTCAGGGGCGGAGCCAGTGTACAGAGGCCTCCAGTAAGAGCTGAGGGGCCCTCTGGAGAACCGAGTGCACCCAAGGCCAGGGACAGCTGAAGGGACTCTGATCTCTCTCCTTCTGCCTTCTGATTTTTTTTAAAAAATATATTGATTTTTTACAAAGAGGAAGGGAGGGGGAGAGGGAGTTAGAAACATCGATGAGAAAGAAACATCAATCAGCTGCTTCCTGCACACCCCCTACTGGGGATGTGCCTGCAACCAAGGTACATGCCCTTGACCAGAATGGAACCTCGGACCCTTGAGTCCGCAGACCGATGCTCTATCCACTGAGCCAAACCGGTTAGGGTAGCCCTCTGATCTCTTGTCACTGATACCTTGCATTAGGAAAAACACCGCCCTCCTTTATCCCCATTCCACCTCCCCCCACCCTTCAGCCCCACCCCAGGAAGCAAGGGCAGAGGAACCTGAGAGAGCAGTGTGTCCTCAGGAGAGAGAGACAGAATGACTCTGTGGTGGCAAATCCCTTCCTTTCCATGATTCCAGGAATCCGCTCCTGCAAGCTGCAGAGTCCAGTGAAGATTTGAGAGAGTCAGATGATAATTTCAGCGGAGCACCGCCTCTTGCTTTTATAGATCTCCCCCCCTCCCGCCCCCGTTCCCCTTCAGAAATGATCCTTTTTAACACCTGATAATATGTCAGGCTGGGCACTTAGCATGACTGCTTTCGGCAATTAAGTAAATGTTAACTCTCCCATTTTTATGTCGCCAGATATTAGGGCAGAAGATTTGACTCTTTGCCCTAATGCTTGCCTTTCCACTTAGAGGAAATGGCAGCGTTTGTAGGGAATGGGTAATAATGTAGGAAGTACTATCAGGTAATGCTGCTGTTGAAATATCCTGTAGGGCAAAGAAGAAAACGTTAAATTATGATTCAACGCGAGCAGTGCTACTCATTTCGGTGAACTTGACATTTCCCTGCGCTGGCTGCAGCTCCAGAAGGCCGCGATCAGATGGATAACAATAGACAGAGACTATTTCAGGGGAAATGAAAAAAAGGTAAAAGTTTATTTCTGCAATGATAGCTGCGTTCCTCGAGCTTTTACATGGTTTAGAAAATGCTCGGCCATAAATTAGTCTCCGGTTTAAGTACATTTAGCAGCGACCCTAAGATGAAATAGTATGAAGGGGTATTTAAATGAGACTTGAAATAAGCATTCTGAAGTTAAAGCTGAGTCTCTGCTTCTTAATGGAAAAATCGCAGGCTCTGTAATCAGACAAAGGACTGACTGCTCTCTCCCACCGTGGTTCGGAGACTGGGGGGAGTTATCTCAAATCTCTGGGAGTTGTTTTGCTTGCCTGTTAACTGGGGGCTAGAAACTTCTAATTCCCAGGGCTTTCGTGAAGGTCAAGCAGATAGCGGGGATTCTTCGGCACCTGGCATTTCCTAGCTGGCAGTTGGCATTTATTTCCATCAAAAGGTGCTACATAAAGAACACTGTTTTCATGCCCTTCAGAATTGTTCCCTAAATGAAGAACAAGTGGGAATGTAACAATACCTGGATGGACTCCCCCTGCCTCTCCCCTCCCCGCCAAAAAATCTTGGCACTGCTCCTTCTAGGGGACCATATTCACTCTTCAGTGCCCTCCAATTCCTGTGAGCCAGGGCTGCCTGGTCAAGTACAGTCTGCCTGCCTGCCAGGATTGCCCTCTTCTGCCCCTGGGCTCTGTGGAGAGGGTAATGAGCGAAGCGGTTCTGTATGTGAGGGCAGAGCAAGCACCTGTAGAGCAGTGAGTGCAAACGGCAAGCTGGGTGCCTCGGGAGCAATTACTTGGAAGCAGGCTGGCACCGTGAGGAAAGGCACATGGGCCCGGGCTCCAAGCACTGCTGGGACCCCAGTTTCTAGCTGCGGCTGCAGGCCAGCCAGGGCGCCAGATTCTTTAGTGTGAGAGGCTCTTCTCCACATTTTATCAAAGCCCGAGGCCTCCTTTCTTTTCACACAAGAAACGAACCCACTTGCCCTCTGCCTTTGGTCTCCTGATTCCAGCTCTGCTGGCACCTCCCCTCATCAGAAGCCGTCTGAGGGCATAAGGATGCTGAATGCATCCTGGGCAGCTTCCGGTCCGTGGTGGTGACTGATGAAATAGAGGCCCCTGTCACCACATCACAGGGAAGGTACAGAGCAGGGCCCCAACTGCCCTCTGCTTCCCGGCTACCTAGACCCTGAGATCCTTGCAAAGCCACGGAGAACCTCTACTTTAGCAACATTGCTAATCCCTTTTGTACTGTTATTTGTGCTAGATGATAAAGCAAGTGATTTCTAAGAAAAAGCATAATTTTTTCAGTGGACATTGGTTATCGTATTCTTTCAAATGCAGTATTTAATATTTATTTTATATATATATATGGACCAATTTTACTTTTCCCCGTTTAACAAATGAAAAATTTTCATGTTCTTTTTATTTAACTATGTTAGTATAAAAAATTATGATTTGTGAACAAATGTATTTTGAAATGTTGGCCCAAATGAAGAATAACATGGGCATTTAAGTTAAAGACATGTTCAAGTATCATAATCGATTCTTAAAATTCTTTTAAACTTGATGTTATACTTGAAGCCCTAAAAATTAACTGGCTGGTTTTGATGATTTTGTTTCGTTCCTAACTTAAGAGATAAAGGGAAAGATTCAGGCTGCTCACTGCAAGCACTTATCCACAGAAAGACACACTGAAGGTTAGAGATACCGAAGTCCTTCTGAACAGTCAGATTGGAGACAAATGTCACCACTTTCCTCTTTTAAACTTTGGAATAGCTTTACTTTTAATCATTAGTTTTACTTAGTATACATGGCCCACAGTGGCGCAACATAAAAATTAAAATCTACCTCTTTCAGTCCTAACAGTTTGTTTTTTTTAAGTAACGGAGTCAAATAGACACATACAGTCACCCTATATATAACTGCACTGTTAATGCCTGTTTCTCTAGTGTAATTAACATCCTCCCTTTTTACTCTCAGAGGTATAGGAGTTCAGGTGATAATTGTACAATGACTATATAAGTATACAGAGTGGCCAGATTATTATCTATGAACACGTAATAATCTGGCCACTCAGTGTGTGTGTGTATGTATTAAGAGGCCCAGGTGCATGAATTTGTGCATGGGTGGGATCTGGCCAGGGGGAAGGGACATGGGCAGTTGGCTGGCCTGCCTGCTGGCTGAACTCCTGGTCAAGGGGACAATTTGCATATTAGCCTTTTATTATATAGGATATACACGCAGTGGCCAGATGATTATGTTCAGAGATAATAATCTGGCCACTCAGTGTATGTATGTATACACACATATACAAACATGTGTTTGCATGTGTATCAGATGTGTGTATATAAATATGCACATATACCTATATACTAGAGGCCCGATGCACAAAATTTGTGCAAGAGTAGGCCTTCCTTCCCCTGGCTGCTGGATTCCCTTTGGCACCCGGACCCGGGCTCCTCTCACAGCCCTGGCTTCATCTAGAAGGTCATCTGGTCTGATTAGCATATTGTGCTATTGTTATTATAGACATGTAAATATGCTGTTTTAAGGAAACTAGTGGAGACTTCATTGAAATGAATATAGAGGAAGTTGACTCTTCCTGTGTTCCTCATACGTTGCATCGCAACATTTGTTGTTCTGTCTTTAACCAATGGTCCATTCTGCATATGTGTTAAGCAATGTAGGGCTTAGAATTGGAAGTACTTAAATATGTTTGGCAGATAATTGTGTTCAAAAAAGTGCAAAAGCAATGAGCGACTGAGGCACTGTGTGCTCTCTGTTCTAATCCCCACTCACAGCCTCCCACTCAGCGTCTTCAGAATTCCTTTTGGAGGAGGGAGGAGGGATGGAGTCGTTATAATAATTTGAAGTATTAATCTTCTTTAAGTTGACAGTTTCATGTCTGCAACAGCAGGTACTTCCAGAAACCCTTAAATCTACTGTTGGGGAATTGCTTCTTAATTTCCTCACTAGCCTTTGAAAGGGAGGAGATCAGGGCAACGCAACAATAGGCACCAGTGGGAAATGTATTGATCAAGGACACTGACATTTAGCAGAGAGCGCTGTGGATCTCATTGCAAAAATGATGAAAAGGCTTGGGCTCTTTTTCTGGTCAGTGGTACCTTGACATATAAAACGCATGCTGCATAAATTTTTCTGGTTGTAGGAACTCCAGAAATGTAGTCCCAAAATGCTGAATTGAAAAGTCCTCATCTAGCCAGAAAGATGAGTAATTCTCATTTTCATTCAGATGTATGAATGAAAGTCTAATGGAGTTCACTTCTCAATAAGCTCGCCAGCAAGAAGCTAGCCATCAAAAAGAAGTGGTGGCGATGGGGGAGGGGGGGACTTGAGGACCCCCCCCATGAATACGTTTGCCTGGATGGCCAGAATTTTAATGGCCAGTATTTTAATGTCACTTAGACAAGTTCAGGCATCTCTGACTGATCCAAGGGAAACTACCAACAGAAGTAAGACGTTCCTGCCAAAACTGGTTTGGCTCAGTGGCTAGAGCGTCAGCCTGCGGACTGAAGGGTCCCAGGTTCGATTCCGGTCAAGGGCATGTACCTTGGTTGTGGGCACATCCCCAGTGGGGGGCATGCAGGAGGCAGCTGATCGTTGTTTCTCTCTTATCAGTGTTTCTAAGTATCTCTCTCCCTTCCTCTCTGTAAAAAAAAACACACAAAATATATATATATTTTTTAAACATAAGATGTTCCGTTGAAACAACTTTGTGAATTGAATATTGAAGGGAAGCCAGATAGGGGCATCCCAAAATACAAGGTGGGGCAAACGCAGGTTTACAGTGGGGAGTATGCAAAACGGACTTTATTCTCCTATTGCTCCTTATTCATTATTGTCTTATTGTCCATATGAACCACTGTAAACCTACAGTTTGCCTACACTGTATAAAGTCTCATTTAAAACGTTGCTCATCGAGTACTATTTTCAGCCATGTTTTTAAAAATTGTCATATGAGAAATCCTTTTTTTAAGCTCTTATTAACTTGGTAAGCACCTCTGCAGGGTTGGGTGTTTGACCTTGGCTGCAAGCACAGCTGCTACTGAGCTGCGAGGCTCTGTCCCTAACAGCCAAGGCAGGACACAGACACCCTCTTACCAAAGTGCTTGATGACAATGGAATCGGGGGAACCTGCCACCGAAAACATGGGCTTAGCTGACACCGCACCCCCTCAAGCTGCCAGGGAGCACACAGCCGCAGAAGCCCGGACTGAAACACATGTCGCCAAACGTGTGTTATAATTCTTACAGCACAGTAATTAATTTCATTAGGAACTTACTAAAAAACACATAGCGCTGTTCCGTTGGAGAATACAATTTTAATTAAGGAAAGTTACTATGACAGCAGGGGAGGGCCCTGGGAGAGCTGTTGTGGCGATGAGATTGCCTGACCAAGTCTTCCTAAGTGGCCTCGCATTATTAACAAGATCTTGACGAAGGACACAGTTAGTTGAGGGGTTTAAAAATACATGATGACAACTGCTTCACCTCGCTGCTATTCGATACCTAACACCCAAGACTACATCTAATGATGCCTCCCTGGATGCAAAGATCTCATCCTAAGACCTTTCCTTGGGAGGAAGCAGAGATGATGACTGTTGGGTTTTGCAGGCACAGATTGTCAAAGCAGGAGGGGCATCATCAAAACTTGGCCTTGGGAGTTAGACGCCTGTGGGCCCTGGAGCACTGCAGCCCTCACCCCCTCACCTTGTCAAACCTCGGTTCCCATCTCCTGTAAAATGGGGGAGGGGACACAGTTGTTGAGAGCAGTCTCCGAGCATCACGGGAGGATTAAGTGGCAGAAAGCTGTAAGCATGCTGCCTGGTGTATGGAAAGCACTCAGTTGCTTTTATTTAAAAGGTTAAAAAAAAAATGATCTGAAGTTAGAAATGCACTTGCTTTTTTTTTTCAAAGTACTTTCTTACCAGGGTTTTCCCAGAAGGCATCACGCTCTAATAATATTCTCGATCCCTGAGATGCTGTACTTTCTACTTAAAGACATCGTGTGGAGGTCTGCGAATAACTAGAAACCTCGGCGCTTGCACAGGCTGAAGAGACAGCTAAGGAAGCCACTTTACAAAGTACAAAATCCCTTTTTATCTCACATCAATAAGAAGTAAAAGATCTACCGGGCACCGACCTCTGCAGGCAAAAATAATTACAGTGTGATAATGCCAGGCTCAGTTACAGAGGTGAGATTCTAGAAGAACAGCAGCTGACCCGGCTCTGCCTCGCCCCCTACCCTGTGGGGCTGCCGTCCCCAGCCCAGGCAAAACCCGTGCAGCTGTCCTCAGACATCCAACGCCCTCCCTGTTCCTGCAGCTCAGGAATCTGTGATCACACAGATGATTGCCCCCAAAGAAAGGGAATGAAAAAAGGGGAGGACTGTATCTCGCAGAAGTGAATTCCCTGGACTGGAAAGAAAACAGGTTGGCTTTGAAAATGGCATAATGGAGCTGTGAATAGAGGACCACCCAGGGGGACAGGGCCTCTCCTGTGAATGCAGTAAACGTACCCCATCTCTCACAAGGATCGCCATGTCGATCACCGAGCAATCACTTGGCACCCTGAAGACCAGCTCATGGCTTTTACATCGTTGGGTCACCCTGAACTAGTGGCAACTACCCTGGGCCTGAGTTTCCTCACCACCATGTCCCTGTGTAGCTAAGGATTCCAGCTGAGTCAGACCAGCTTAAGACCTCGTCTGAGGCATTCCACAGTTCAAACAGAATGGCTTTATGGAGGATAATGAGGAAATCATGCCCACACACCCTTTTTAAGCTCTGGAAGGTGCTTTCCACCATTGAAATCTTTTTTTATCTCCCTCTCAAGAATAGCTGGTCCTGATACCAGATCCTTCAACAGATGCCCCCAAATGTTTCAAATACATTTGTCAAATTTATCGCAGTTCCTTTCCGACTGCATGCAACAACCAGATGCAACCAAAATGAGAACTTTAATGGCGTAAGAGAACGGCTACACTTGCTACCTAAGAAGATAACATTGAAGCTGAACGAAATCAGATATTAAAAAAATAATAAAAATAGAACCCTGCTTGGTATGAATTGGATTTTTCAAAAAAAACTATAAAGTCAAGTCTATATCTAGATCCTTTGGGAGGTAACAAACCCCCCAAAAAGTCCTCTTGATCTGAACAGAGTACAAAGTCCCAAAAGCCTTTAAAATGATACTGCTAATGTATATGCAGTGATTTAAAAAGTCACCTTTCTCCTCCTCCTTGATGACAATTCCTTTAAGGGACTGCATCTGGGTTAGGTATCTTTGTTTTACTTTCCTGACTTTGCTTACTCCAGACCCTCCCTGCACACAGCATATGCTCAGTAAATGCACTGTTACTACTGAGTGCATGTTGATAGGACAAACAGCATTACCTCCCAATGTTACATGCAATTTCACCTAGACGTTTTTTGTTTTTCTTTTTTTAAATATATTTTGATTTTTTTTTACAGAGAAGAAAGAGAGTAAGAAACATTGATCAGCTGCCTCCTGCACACCCCCTACTGGGGATGTGCCCGCAACCAAGGTACATGCCCTTGACTGGAATCAAAGCTGGGGCCTTTCAGTCTACAGACCGACGCTCTATCTACTGAGCCAAACCGGTTTCTACTAGACATTTTGTTTCTAAAGAGTGGAACCCAGGGGCCCAGAAGCAAAACAGGCAATGGACAGCGAAGTGCAGAAGGCCAGGGAAACTGATCGAAAGCCCAGCAGGGAAGAACCATCATCCTCAACTCCTGATTCCCCTTCTGGCCACGGGTGACTCTAGCTCTGAGGGACAATTTCCAACAGGAGTGAGAGGAAATTGTCTCAGATGGAGCTGGGGGTCACACACAGACGATGGATGCTCTAGCTCTGGGCACAGCGCATAGCTCACTAGACCTCAGTCGCTTAGATGACAAATAAGGGGACCGAGTGATTCCTTCAGCTCCAGCCACTTATGACCTTGATGTTCTGCCAATACTGACAGGCGTTCTCCTGCTGTACTTGGAAAACCGTGGGTCTTTATTGATGACTCATCAATTCTGTCACCCCAAACTGCCACCATGGACCAAAATGACATAGGACAGCATCTCCTCCCCGTTGTCACAGAAGACACACACATGACAGGCTGTCATGGAGAGTTGTGGCATGAGATTACAGTCAGCAGACGCCTGTGTATGGCTTTCACGTGGGAAGTGAAAGTCTGCAGGCTTCCCACCACGCTCGAATGTTGCTAGGCAACTGTGGCCATGACCAATGCTGGCGAAGCCACTGCCACCAGTGAAAACTCTTGCCCAAATATGTTCTCACTTTGGAAGGCTGGGTGTCAACCAGCCCATTCTTCTGCAAACACGGCCGTGGCTGTCTTTCCACCAGTGGCCAGTGCTGTTTGTAGGGAAGAACCCCATGCTATCAGAGTAGCTTTGTCCTTCAGTCACAGAGATAGAGGCTGCCATTCCCAGAACTAGCGCAGCTTCATCTATAAAAGCATCGAAGAGCTTCTAAGACTAAGAAGGCCGAGCCATTTACTAATCGAATATATAGCCTAAAAGACTGACCTTGGTAAAACCCAGCCAGTCTTTCCTAGGCTGCGGTGAAAAGAAATGAGTAAAAGGAGAACTTGTAGACATTTCAAAAGACCACAGATATTCCTTCTTTAAGAGAGCTGTTAAGCCCAATAACGTTGCTCCTACTGGGAAGAAGTGCATCCTATAAAGGAGTTTTGGCTTTAATCCCAGAGATAACAAAAAAGAAGTGGAGTGGAGACGAGTGTTTTGCCGCCAATAGATGCTGTGGGTGAGAAGGCTTCTAACGGCTTCTCCATTGGCCTGGCTGCAGTGGGTTCAATTAACCATGACAACACAGCGGATGTAAGCAGTGAGCAACCTGGACTGTGAAACCTCCTCGGAGTGGGCTCCGTACCTCCACACTCCCACGGAGTTGTACACTTTTTAAGCCAAAGCACCATATGCTCCTCTAAGCAATGCCTCTATTCCCACACTATTTCCATCTCCCTTTTCTGCTTCCTGGGAGGTGGTGTGGCTTTAAGAATGTAGACCTGTGTAGGCAGGTAGCAATGAAAGTTTATCAGACTATCACCAAGCTGGCCTGGATAGAGTACCACGAATAACGCTGTCATCTGACCAAGTATTACCCCTTGCAGTGAGGGAAGCCATACAGCGCGGGAAAAGTATGGGGTGTCTCACCCACAAAGGCTAGAAGACAATACAGGGAGTTTAGAAAGCATTTAAACGCAGCAGAGTTTCAAGAGGCTTAAAGCAGAGCAGGGCTGTGGCAAGGGGTCTACTTCCTGTCTGGACTGCTGAGTGAACCCAGAGGCCTGTCTCTTTAAGACAGAGGTGGAATGTCTCGTTCAGAGACACCTATCTGAAACCTTGCACCTGAGATGTTGAGGCTGCTCCTCTGTGTACGTCTTGTAGGCAGGAGTGTGAAGTTTTATCAGTTCCAACAGAAAGAGGTGATCGTTTTTAAGTTCAGAGGACAAGGTCGATCTGGTGGTTGGGGCCCTGTAGATCTCTCACGGGACCTTGGGAGACATGTTTCCCATTCATGTTGCTTCTGCTGTCCTGTGTGTCTATCATTCCAGCCTGATGGCTGGCTGGGCAGATTACCTGCTCAGGGCAAGCCAATTTTTACCCTCTCCAGCTATAGATGTAGAATCATATAGAACAGTGGTTCTCAATCTGTGGGTCACGACCCCTTTGAGGGTCCATCGATCCCATCACAGGGGTCGCCTAAGACCATCAGAAAACACAGATATTTACATTACGATTCACAACAGTAGCAAAATTACTGTTAGGAAGTAGCAAAGAAATGATTTTATGGTTGGGGCTCACCACAACATGAGGAACTGTATTAAAGGGTCCCGGCATTAGGAAGGTTGAGAACCACTAATATAGAAGGGAGAGAGAATGGGATGGGAGACAAAGACAGGTGTGTGTAAGGTCTCCAAGAATGAGCCTTTCCTTTCACCTTGCATCTAGGCTTAACACAGGTTGACACCCCTACAGAGAAATCCCTTTATTCTAGCTCTTTCTGACTTCCATAACAACCCTAATGCTTTAGTAAACTGTCTTTAACAAGAACGCAGGATATTGATAAACGTCACCAATTATCGCCCGCCCGTGTTTGAAGAACAAAATTGCAAGCATTTAATGATAAAATAATTATAGTCCTAAAACTATAATATTGTAATAATTTAGAACGGCATGCAGGTGGCCTCTCAGTGAAAAGACAATTAAATGAGAGTGAGTCATGCTCAATTAAGCACTTGGAAAAAAAAAACAAAAGTAAAACTCGACATGCCCAAGTGGCATTTTTAGTGAAGAGCAAATTTGTGAATGGGATTCCCTTCCAAGCAGGTATCCATGAAGGCATGCTATAATGGAGTGTAGCTCCTTTCTTCAAAGATGTACTGCTTTCCATGAATGATATTGCCACAAATCAAATCTCGGTGATTTTTCTTTTCTAAATGGGTGTTTATAAAACAGTGGTACTTCCGTAAATGCTTGTAATCACAGACATCTGTCTCAGGCAATGTCCCGTATTTTGGAAAAATGAGTAAATCTTCCAAAACATGATAGCTTGCCTTCCAGTTAAGCTGCTTGAAGCAGAATTTTCCCACTGAATCCATCCTAGGCAATGGACTCAAAAGAGGGAGGGGCACAGGGTGGGCACCTTGGAAAAAGAGGGAGTGGGAAGGAGAGAGGTAAATTGCACCTACTTACTAGTAAAACAGTGGAGACTCTGACATTCATCTTCACCTGCATCCTCTACACACACACACACACACACACACAGGAATGCATGGGCACTGAGAATATGAGCCTGGAGCTGGGGTGAGTTTACCGGATTAGAAATCAGACAGGCAAGGTGGTGGCGAATGGAGCCAGAAACTGTACAGACATGAGGGTAATGAAAAGAATGGGGTGCATCTTGATTAAACCGGGGATGCTGATGGGCGAGTTGTGATGCTAACTTGAATACTTATATTGAGATCACTTCTTAGAAGTTGGAAAACGCTGGTTTGGAGAGAGTGTAATTAGGCCTCAAGTAGGTGTTGACAGAGTTCTTATTAATAGCTGGTGGGCAGTTTGATATAAAAATGAACACTGCAAACTTCCGGAGATGGGTGGGAAAAATCTAAAATCCATACAAGTCCCTTATTGATAATAAAGACAGAAGAATGAAAGCTAATTCGAATATTACAATATGCATGGGAAAGCGCTTGGCTTTGAAACAAACTTGTTTCTAATTATAAAACCTGGCTTCTTTATAGACACTGTTTTCTCCGCTTGGAGTGAACTATTGAGGCAATTACAAACAAAAGTAGTTTCTTATCATGGAAGAAGGGCTGGCAAATTAGTTTATAAATATTTAGCAGTTTTTAAGGCAAGCCCATAAAAAAAGAACACAGTTTATTGTCCATCATGCTGAATAGAATCCTGAAATAATAATAAAATTAGATTGTTCTCATTGGGAACTTCAGACATATTGTTCTACAATACATTTTTTTTTCTCTCTCGGGAGTCTCAGGGTTCAAATCAGGTTTGAATTGGGGTTCCACCATTATGAAATAAAGGAGAAATTTGAAATCACTCCCAGAGATCGAAATGGGCCCAAATTTGATTCGGCAGCTTGATTTATTGGAAGAACTGTCTATAGAACTGTAGAGAGATGGGTCTTTGTCAAATATCAGATTTCTCCCTCTTAGACCTGGCAGACCCAACAGGACCCATTCGTGCTTAGTTCTATTTTGTTGTCAGCTCGTCTCCTCCCACCCTGGAGCAATGAAGAGATAAATGGAGTTTAACCCCAACAGCAAGTATTTAATGGCCACATCATTACAGTAATAAATAATAAATCGCCGCTATGAGATAAAAAAGGCGGGGGGGGCTATTTTTTTTTTTTTTGGTGCGCTTACATGATTTCCTTGGAATGCTAAAGTGCATCTTAAATATAGGTATATAATGAGCTTCCTAATTTCATTTTAGGAAATGCGTTATGATGCATTACAGTTTACACCAATAAAAGTCTTGGAGACCATTGCCTCTATAAAGCATGAAGATAACTTATTGTTCTGGCAAATGATAAAACTGCTTACAGTGGCAGCTGTGATTTATGAAGGCAATTCCAACACACTTGGAAAGTATATTAGCTTTGCCTCTGCCCACAAAGGGCGCCTGTGAGCCGGGTAGGACGCTCCAATGATAAATTACAGACCAGGTCCGAGTGAAGGCGATTGGCACCTAAAATGCCTAAAGGCTCCAAATTACAGCAAGACCGCGTTTTCCATGATAATCCTTCACATGCAGTGGCAACTAGGGCAGGCAAAGGACCAAATTAGTGCCTGATTGTTTTCTTTTGTGATGGTGCTTTTTTTTTTAGAAAGAAATAATGAAGCTTGTCTTGTTTTCATTAATAAAGGGACTGGCGCCTACATAGGCATTCGAGATTCCCTTAAGCAGGCAGAACCATGGGCCTCTATTTTCCCCAAGAATCCAAAATGCCCAGCTTTCTCTTGAAAGAATTCAAACATGGCTCTAGCTGGGGGACAAGCGTTAGACACCCAGCAAGTTTCATGGAAGATCCTGGAACTGAACATCTCACTTCCTTGGCTATTAGATGCTCCCCAGAAGTAGGAAAGGGAAGACCCGAGTCTTCAGAATCACTGTCCATTTTTTTCTGCAGGCTTCATGCGGCGCTCTGAGCTACAATGACCCCTCACTCTTGCATTTCATCAAGGATGAGCTAGTCCTAGGATGACCTGCATTTTACAGATGAGAACACTAAGGCCGAGTGGTTATATTCAAGGTCACAAAGCTGTAAAAGGCAGAGATGTGATGCCTGGTACTCTTAACTCCTTAGTTGTTCTTCTTAACTATCCCCTTATATAGGATGCATTATATGTAATAATTACCGAGGCAGATCTGTTGAAGAGAAAGTATTTTTATCTTTCTATCTCGTTTTGTATCTCAGTGGGAGGAAACTACTTACATCCAATTAATTTAATAAGTATTGAAAGCATTCCCCTTGCATTTACATTTTCTTGTCACCCCTTTGTTTCTTGGGGAGGCTGCGCTTTGTTCCGTGACAGGAGAGCATGCGAAAGCATACCCCAGCCATGCCCCGCTGACAAGAGGGACTGCTGATGGATGCTCAGCACGCTGATGCTTCTTCACTTACATCCTAAACGGAAGGACCCAGGGCAAGAGAGAGAGAGGTCCCAGTTAACTACATGCTTCAGCATTTCTGCACCAAACTCCATGTTTTCTGTTCTTAGCTCAGCTGTTTAGCTTACCACTCAGAATCAATGTCAGCCATGTTTCTAACAAGTGATGTTATCACCCTTTCCATGCAAATCAAAGCCAAAAAGGGGAGGGGCCACGGCAGGTCCGCTTAGAATGTGCCATGTTGACAGATGCAAACCCAGAACTGAACTGTAGTCTTGGGGGGATGTTTAGGGTAAGAGCAGAGAACGTTCTGCTCAGTGGACGTGCCCTGTTTGGTAAAGTGGGAACGTGAAGTCACTGTTGCAAAATTTCTATCCAGAATTTAAGTTCCGTTACTTTTTCTAAATAAATTCACGTAAGTAATTTTTTAAATTCTTCAGCAATTACACATACAGGATAGAGTAATGTATTTATCATTATTTTAACTGTGTTGTGACTTTGTATTTCATCAAGAGAACAGAGAATTACCTCAAATTCTGAGAAGTCGGGAGGTTCTGGAAATTTGCCATATCTCAAGTATCTTAGATATATAGATGGATCTACAAAGGGTTCTAACTATGGATTTCTATATTTTATATGCAAACTTCAGAGCTGTAATTTTAAAGTGGTAGACTTGCATTTATCTCTCTACAATATAGAAAAACAAAAATGTACATATTTGCAAGTGGAAAACAACTATTAATTTCAAAAACATCCCAAGGAACCCCTTTTTGCTCTGAAATCCTGTATTCTTACTGATCCCTCCTGTGACCACACAAAACTATACTTGAGAGGGTAACCTGCACGGAGGGATGTAGGTGTGCCACTTTCTGAGGACAATGCCTGAGCTCACTCAGTGTATCTTATGTGGTTTCCCCCTCATCAGGGATGCATAGAGGAAAGCACATAAGAATCCAAATTTAACTTTGAAGGCCTGGGTTCTATAGCAGCCTTAGAGAGAGAGAGAAAAAAAGAATACATAAAAAGAAAACCTGTGCTAAAATCTGTTGCCATACCACTTTATGTCGTTCACAACTGATATTTCTATCCTATATAATAAAAGGCTAATATGCAAATAGAACAGTGGAACAACCAGCTGCTAGGATGTGTGCTGACCACAAGGGGGCGTGTGCAGAACATAGCAAGCATTGCTGCAGCGGGATGGCGGAGTGGGGTGCCAGACCGAAGTGGGTGCCAGTCGCTGCCATCAGGGCGAGCCTCTGGTGGTTATGGAACATTCTGGGCTTCCATGCACCACAATTCTCCATGCTTGCACCTGCCCCAATTGCTCTGTGCTGTCAGTGGGTGCGAGCCGTGGTTGCTGGCCTCAATTGCCCCTAAGGGCAGATTGGGGCAGCGCTGCCCGCTTGCACCCACTGCGGGCACCAGCCCCAGTTGCTCTGTGTCATCAGCATGTGTGAGCGGTGGCAGCAGGAGCGGGGCTGCCAGCAGACAGGGGACTTGAGGCCTGCAGCAGAAGGGGCCAAGTGGGCGCAGGGAGGTTGGACAGAGACCCACCCCTGTGCCTACAGCAGCCTCCCAGCCCACAGTTCCTTTCAAGGTGCATGGATTTGTGCACTGGGTCCCTAGTCCATAATACAAGCCATCAGCTTTTAAAAATAAAAGCCGTAATATAACAAGTAGACATTTCTCAAATACTATTATCATGCAGAAGTATGCACATTATACAGTTATCATTTCTCTTGACAAATATGTCAAAAACTTGACATGGGCTAATGCTATTGTTTTTCATCAACCTTATATTTGTTTAACTCACTGACAAAAGTTAAACTGTTCGCTCTATACTCTCCTATGGGACAAGGATGGATACTAACATTTAACAAATCGTTATATAATTGATTTTTCACAGAGAGGAAGAGAGAGGGATAGAAAGTCAGAAACATCGATGAGAGAGAGACATAGATCAGCCGCCTCCTGCACGCCCCCTACTGGAGATGTGCCCGCAAGCAAGGTACATGCCTCCGACCGGAATCGAACCCGGGACCTCTCAGTCCACAGGCCGACGCTCTATCCACTGAGCCAAACCGGTCTCGACGGATACTAACATTTAAGTTCCTCAAATAAGTTGATTTTAAAAAATGTATCTTTTGATTTTAGTCATCCTTAGAAATTTGGCCTCCTTTGAAATCTGTGAGCTACCAAATAACTACTAGTAAAATTTACTGTCAGTGCACAATTTCTCAATGTTTCCACAAATACTAAAAGGTGATGAAAACTTTGAAATGATACCACTTACCACAGGATTTCTACGCTGGTACAGTGGGATGGCCCTATGTAAGCCTCTAAATTGCCACTAAGTCAGTAGTGATTTTAAACCCAAGAGTCATGTACCGTGTTCACTTCTGGGAAGCTTATCAGATTTCATGGTGACCTTGTGATGGCCAAAAACAGAGCCTCTGGCTTAGCATTTTGGTAATCCCTCTGGCCCCTTGAGATGAGGTAATGGCTCTTTTCCTTAAAAATTGATGTAACTGCACAGTGAAAAGCATGGAGGAGGAGACAACCATTACCTGACTCTCAATGAGAGACAGGTGGAGGTTACACACATACCAAGATGTTTACGCAACTTTACCAGGTTCACAAACTCCAGTTCTTGGAAGCCCTGGACAGGATTTGACATCACAACGTGGTGTGGACTCCCTTAGCTGTGTCCTAAGGCTGTGAAAGAGTCCACCTTCCTCCGAGAGCTCAATGGGAATGGAAATGCCCAAGATAGGTGAGAAGATTCCAGTGGGAGAATTGTTGATCGGGATCACAATGTACTCAAAGCATGATATTAGAGAATTTTATGAGTTTCATTCAGAACCACTAGTTACAGACCCATATCCAACAGGTTTTCCTCCATCATGTTTAACTATTTGATCCTATATTTGTATCCTTTAAGACTCAGCAAATCTGGTCTAAACAGTAGAATTGGTGCATTTGGAAGAGAGATAGTGGGAAAAGGATCCTCCCACCAGAATTAAGAAATATTGAGGAATGATGGTGCTCTATGATTTACTTGGCGTTGTAGGCCCAATCTGGTTTTACATTTCTGGCTGTCAATGCAATGCTAAATTAAGACTTAACAAAATGTCAACTTGTAAAGTCTTCAAATTAAGGTTAAATTATACACTTAGAATGATCTTCTCTAACATCTAGTCTTATTTTTTTTTGAAACTGTACCATTTGTTCATTTAAGACATGTTGATTATGTATCTGCTTGGTTAGGTTATCAGTAGGGGTATTTTCTTTCCCTGGCTTTTTTGCCTTCATGAACCTGACATTTACTAGAAATAAGGAGACATTAAAATAACAAATATATGAGGACCATAAAGTTCCAGATTGAGGTACAATATACTAGTCATCTGAATAGTGTCGCTCCTGTGTACATGTGCAATGCCAGTCGCCAATGTTACTGTATGTAGAAGGGCAATTAAGAAGAATCTGAGAAATAGTATCAGCACTTCCCTAGCAGCATCATTAATACGGTGCTCAAGATATAGTCATTCTTTGTTTTAGTAAACAAGGTAATTTTCCATGTAGTGACAGAATATCTCTAATTTTAGTTGATAAATAAGTGAAGAAATGGCAAATGACAACTGACTTATGGAAAAAAATTAAAGTATAAGGATAATATATAACCCACATGCATGTATGTGTGTACGTATGTGTATATGTAGTTAACACGTTTCCAACGTTAGTGCAAAGTGTGCTATAAAATCACAATAGATTTGAAAGAATAAAGGGGTGGTACCCAAGGCTTCAGTGAGGGATGACACGAGGTCTGTGTCTCCAGATATTACGGGATTTCTGCCTGGCCTTATTTAGTAGGGGCTACATGAACACTTCCTTAATCAATCAATGTTTGGCTGCAAAATCAGTGTTCTTTCACTTGGCAACTAAGCCTGTGTGGAAACAGAATTCATGATACATATCCTGAACAAACTTTTCTTGGTAATATTTCTAGCGTCCCACTCTCCACACAGTGCCCTTCCCTAACAGCATGACCATAACAAGATACTGTGGAGATCTCTACCGTTCCTTAGCTTCCACTGTCACTCATGTTGAGTAATAAAGAATCATACTGGCTCCTCATTCCACTCAGATCATGTTTCCCCTGAGCATATGAAAATATGCTCTTTAGAAACAGAGGAGAACACCAGTGTTGCCAACAGCCTCAGTGGGACATCTTCCTGGGCATCAAGGCACAGAGAGGAGGTGGAGGAGGTGCAGGAAGGCTGTTCTCTAGTAGAAAGTCCCTGCCTTCGTGTGAGCGATATTGATGTCTAAGGAAGAAAGACCGTAAGGGTGCAGAGCCCCTAGAAGTAGCTTTGTCTTACAAAGAGTCAAAAACGCTGGCCAAGTGTCACTTTTCTCATGTGCCTTGCCCACATCTAATTCCTTAGCCATCTCCTGATCTTAATCATAACCCCACAGAAAGCCAACAATCATCTTTGAACACATCCCCAATCCCATGGAAAGCCAACAACCATCTCTGAACACATTCCCAACCCCACAGAAAGCCAATGTCTGCTGTATCAGATGATATTCCTGACAACATAGATACTTTAACAAATATGAAAGAAAATGTGCCCCCAATTTGACCCTGATGGAACTCTGTCCCCCAGGGATTCTTTAGAACACAGGAAAGAAAACAAATCCAAAGAATTCTTGAAGTGGATTAGTGGTAGGCCAGCGCTCTGAAATACCAATGGCATTATTAATTGCTCGAGGATGCATTTTGGCAAAGCTGATCCGAGTATTACGATGAGTTATACTTAGTTTAAAACAAAACAAAAAACCTCTTTGAAGATACTGGAGAAATGCATTCTCCTACACACTGTGTGGGGAGTGGTGGTGCCCAGCTCTCAGCAATTCAGGAAAATCTGGCTACAGTATCTGCATTCTTTCTTTCTCACCCAAGGACAGGATGAGAGAGAGGGAGAGAGAGAAACATCGATCAGTTGCCTTCTGTAAGCTCTCCAAGCCGGAATGGGACACACAAACGAGGTATGAGCCCTGACGGGGAAGGAGCTGGCAACCTTTTGGTGCTCGGGTTAACACTTACCGACTAAGCCACCCCAGCAGGCTATCTGCCTTTTGTGTAAGCTCCCCTCTTGGAACATCTCTCTAGAAACAAATACAGTGGTACCTCGAGATACGAGTGCCCTAACATACGAGATTTCTGAGATACGAGCCGTCTAACGAGCGATTTTTGCTTTGAAATACGAGCAACATTTGAGATAGGAGTCATCGCGTGGATCGGCCGGCAGCACATGACCCACCAGTTTACCACAACTTGAGCGTCTCATAGCTTCCCACGCCTCAAGGTTACGGAATGAATTAAACTCGTATCTCGAGGTACCACTGTAATGTAGGAGCCAGGAGAGTGCCTTTACATCTCTACCTTTCCGAAGGAAGGGTCCAATCCCCACGGTTCTGTGGTGGGTCCTCCACTTGAAAGTCTGTAAGAGTTTCTGTGGGCTTTCCTGATGCCCCCACATTGGTCCAGGTCTGCAGTGGAAGTTCTGATAAAGGGTCACCTGCAGTCTTAAGACATCAGGCTCCCAGGTGCTTTTTTGTCCTACCTCCACACCCCTGTGCTCCCCCAATAAAGCCATCTGTGGAGATGTCACAGAGGTTCTGGCTTCCCTGGAGACTCCCCAACCTCCAAAACCAACCGAGGCTGCTGCTACCAACCTAGCAGAAAGAGCCAGGTGGAGCCATAGAAGCACTGGCTGCCATTACCAGGCAGATGTACAGCATTCATGTTGCCAGTCTCCAGGACAATTTGAGACCCCGAGGCCACCAGGGGAGTGGCCCCAGGCAGAGAGCTCCCTCCCTGGTTGCTGAGAGCTGGCATTACCAGCCCACATTATAGTCCCTTACTGTCCCCACAGACCAACAACAAGCACAACAAATGGGGGGGAGGGAGAGAGAAAGCTTATCCTTGGCTGTTTCTCACGCATTCTTGGATAAATCTGAGCATGTCCTTCTTAGGTTTTTTTCATCTGTTGATAAACACTCTCCCGGATACAGTGTGATGCTTAATACAGGCTGGGGCAAAAGTAGGTTTACATGGAAAAAAATCTATTCATCATAGATAAGAATACAAGAATAAACGATTTCACATACAACTGTACACCTACTTTCACCTGCCTATGTAGAGTTCACATACTGGCTGAGTGCATGATGTAATGGGGAGAAACAACGTTGGGAGAAACTTCTGTTTGTTTTCCTGCCAAATGGAGTCAACCAGAACACAATCTCAAGTGCCAGGGTTGCCCAACAATATGCTAAGAATCCACTGGCAAAGCACACTGGCTTTCTGACCTTAGTATCGCTCTTCCTTCCCTCAGTTTAAACAGCAGGGGCAGGCTCTTATAGCCCAGGAGAGAGGATTCGGGAGACACCGAACTCGCCCACAATTTGATCTTGGACTTCTAGCATCTTGAACTGCAAGGGAATGAATTTCGATTGTTGACACCACAAGGGCAACATTCTCTTAGCTTTTCTACTTGTTACGAATAGAGGTTCATCTATTAGTGGATTCTTTAGTTCCTGATGTTCTGACGTGAACGGGTGGTTTGATGACCAGGAGAAAGAAGAGGTAGCCTCCATTCGCTCACTATCCTTCAGCAACCAACCAGCTCAGCCACAGAACAACTTAGAACAACTTAGAAATCAACGCCTGTACACGCATGTTCTCCATCACTGCTAAGAGGGAGAAAGTGGGTTGGGAAGAGGGTGAGCTATAGGTTTACTGATCTCCAGGGGCCCAGGGAGAGCTGAGGACTTAAAATCTCATCAGTGAGTTCCGCATACTTGCTGAGTGAAGTCGCTGAAATCAGATTGCTTTGATTCACCTCCTCTAAATGCACATGTCTATTTTTAAGTGTTTGAGCTCATGGGGACTGACTGAGCAGCACACTGAATCATTGTGTCACAGGTTCTGTCTGCCAAGTACTACATTAATTTCCACAGGAGTGATCCAGCATGACAGTGTGTCCTGCCAGAGTTTAAAAAATACCTTTTGTACACATTTCAGAGACCAAACATACGTGTAAAAATAAGTGCTAGTCGTCATTTAAATCTAGTTCATCTGGACAATCCCATTCACACACACACATGAACTTTTTAAAACCCCGTTTTCCTTCTTATTGGAATGTTTAGGAAAGCTCAAGGCAACGGTGAGAACATGCCCGATTCAGAGCTGAACCATTTCATTAACAGGAAAGAGAGCAAGTAGTGGGGAGGGGGGGGCAGGGAGAGGGTCTTACAGCCAAGGCTCACCCGATCAAGAGCACCCTGGCTCTCATCTCAAGTGCGAGGGGCACTAGGGAAGGAGCCAGGGAGCAAACGCTTCCCTGGGATTTTTTCCAACATGCCTGTTGTCAGGGAAACCACCTCCTTTGTGTGGTCTACTCAGAGGCTCTGGAGGTAGCGCGTAGAGTGTGAGCTCCTCACACTGTCATTTTTAACAATGGGAAATTGAGGAGACAAGGATGGTTGGAAGGAGGAGGAAACAGTCCCCTGATGTTCTGGAGAGTCGTCCCCGTGTTGGAAAAGCAGCAGCCAAGCCAATGGGAATAAGAAATACTTGTTGAGTATAGAAGTTAAAGGAGATAAAGGAGAGATTCGAAAGCTCTAGTCCCCTCACCCCCCCAATATTTGCTTTCTTCTTGGAGAGGAAACCAGGAGCATAAGGACTAACCTGAGAAACATTTCATGTTGGAATTGCTGTTTCGCTCTGAGGTACTGGTTGTGGGGGGTGGGGGTCCCACATAACCGAGGCAATGTGCTAGGCCTCCCTGGATGTACGAGGTTGGGAGTTGGGTGACTGATTATTGCTATGAAAATTGTGTCACATATGATTACAAATTGACATTTAAAATTTTCCATTTATTTGCTGCCAGTCTATAAAAATACAGTTAACTCCTGTACGTTACACTCTGCAGCACTGTTAAATTCTCTTACTAGTACTAGTACTTTTATAGACTGCTTGGAAAATTTTAGGTAAGCACGCATGCCATCTGCAAATGCAGTTTTACTTCTCAAGAATAGTGTCACACAAATGTTGGAAGTATCAGTTATAATGAGGATTTTTGAATAGATGAAAATAAGCATTTTTGAGAGATAAAAATGCATTAATAAGAATGTGGCATGATCTATGATTTCAATCAGGTATGTGTCTTAACATGCATTAAACAAGCTCAAAAACAGAAAAAAATAAAAATAGAATTTATTGTTGTGGTAGTGGAAGTTTTTGTGTTTTTTTTTAAATTACAGTAAGTACTGTTGAAAATAATTGGTTGTTTTCATAATTTATAAAAAGTTACATGCACACACTATGAAAACCACAAAATTAACAACAGCACTATCTTCTTTCTCTTAATTGATGCATAATTTGTAGCTATGGCAAGAGTTTTTCTCTGATTTGGATTTTGTCCTCGGATTGTCCTTTGACTCACCTCCCCAGTAAAAACGGAGTCTTTCCCACCAGATAGATCTAGTTGGTCCTCATTGGGGAAATCAAGGTCTCCATCAAGATTCACTCAAGAACACAAACTCCTGTAACGGAATACCACCCACTCTGGTTAACACCATCCTTGCATAGAGGAGTGACGAGAGTGATATTTGTTTATAAATTGTTTCCTTGAGAAGAAAAAAATGCATGCAAACCTACTTGGAGCTAAGCCTGAAAGGTTCCACTGCCGAGTCTTACACTGCCGAGGTGTGCGGACTCCATTACAGCATCCTGCAGCTCTGGCCTCTATTCTGGCCCCTCTTTCTGCCATTTGTTTTTATTCTCAAAACAGTGATAACCCACAACAGCTCATCACAAGTGCCGTGGGGCTGGACCTACTGCAAAAATCAAACACCAAGACCAACCGAGTAAGACCATCTGAGAGAACCTTAAAGCTGCCGTTTTAATGGGTCTCCGGGCGCCTCCGAGGCAGTGGAAAGGGAATTGGGGACAGGTTCGCAGGCAATTAGGGGGTGGTGGGAGGACAGCAAAATCTCTGCAGCCCGGGAGGCTCAGCTCACAACTGAGGAGGGAGGGCACCTGGGTGCAATCAGAGGGACTGGGACACCGGTGTAAGTGCGACAGCTTGTGCACCCTGCTAACCTGTGTTCACTGAAAGAGCATGTGCAAAAAAGCCTCTGTCATCACACCCGGGTCAATGAGTGACCCGCCGGGCCAGCCCCAGCAGCTCTGAAGCGGGCCTGTGAGTCAGAAGTTAGACTAACTAGCCGAAACCAGTTTGGCTCAGTGGATAGAGCGTCGGCCTGCGGACTGAAAGGTCCCGGGTTCGATTCCGGTCAAGGGCATGTACCTTGGTTGTGGGTACATCCCCGTTGGGGGGCATGCAGAAGGCGGCTGATCGATGTCTCTCTCTCAATGTTTCTGAATATCTCTCCCTTCCTCTCTGTAAAAAATCAATAAAATATATTTTAAAAAGAAGTTAGATTAACTCTACTGGGCCCACCCAACCCTGTAGCCTTCCTGGGTTCTAGTCCTCGCTGGTTGGCTCCAGAACTGTTACGTTGCTCTCCTTTGGACAGAGGGCTGATTCAAATTTTGTTCTTCTGCTGCTGATTTGGGGAAAGGGCAAGCGAAGGGTTTAAATCGTGTCCCTGCAGGAAGTAGCTAGCTATCTGTGAAGACGGAATCGTTTTCAAGAGCAAGTTTTCCAGGGCCACTCACGTCAGGGGTAGAATCCTTTCCAGTGGCTGATCTGCAAAGTGCTTTCCATTCAGAATGGGAACACTGACATTTTAAGCCATCAGGAACCTCTTGGAAATGACTATATTTAAACCCCAGCTGAATGCCTCACCCTTTTCCTGTGGACACCACTGTATCTTTGAACTTGGAAAGCAAGAGAAAAGTAACAACGTTCAACATGCTCTTCCCTCTTTTCTCGCTACTGCTCTCTAAGGGAAATCCCAGATGCCGAGGGCTAACTTCATGCTGGCTTCCAGACAGCAAGGTGAGCGAGAGAGAGAGAAAGAGAGAGGGAGCCAGCACTCTGTGTTCCGTGTCTGATTGATGGTGGGGACGATTCTGCACGTTCTTGGCGAGCATCCGAGTGTCAGATCTTGGATGTCTCTGGACAAATGAAGGGTCCTATCTCATAATGCAGAGGAATGTGCTGAGTGGGAAGAAGTGGGAGTGATAAAGGGAAAATGCAGGCAATAAAACATGATGTGGCAAACACCCCGAGTTTGGAGTGAAAAGCCTGTTTAATATTAGAACAAAGGAAAAGGAAAAGTAGTTTAATTATTGACTCGACACAAGTTCTCTAAAGACAGAAAGTAAGAAAACAGATTTGAGGATGGGGTGGCAATGGAGATGATGAGGAATTACAAAATGGGGTCACTCATAGATCTAGAGGACAACTAACAGCAGAAATTGTTGGAATCAAATGAACAAGAAATAAAAGGAAGATGGGGGGGGGGGAGAAAACAGAATTCTTAAGCTTTTCTTAATTCAGTTCCCCTAAATCAGTGGTCGGCAAACTGCGGCTCGCCGTTTGCCACTCTGTTGACTAAGGAGTTTTCCGACCACTGCCCTAAATCATTAGGTAAACCTGACATTTGGGACAAGGTTTGGGTTCTTTTAAAGGATTCAAATTCCTTCTTAGAAAAACAGGAAGGTTAGAGTTTTCAAAATCAGAAATTTTATGTGGACCTTGTCACCTTTTTTTTTTTTAAATATATTTTTTTGATTTTTCACAGAGAGGAAGGGAAAGGGATAGAAAGCCAGAAACATGGATGAGAGACATCGATCAGCCGCCTCCTGCACGCCCCCTACTGGGGATGTGCCTGCACCCAATGTACATGCCTTTGACCAGAATCGAACCTGGGACCTTTCAGTCCCCAAGCCGACGCTCTATCCACTGAGCCACACCGGTTTCGGCACCTTTCTTTTCTTACCATCTCTAATGTGTTTAAGCTACTGTTTCCCATGTTCTGTTGCCTTAAACAAAGAAAACAGGAAGGAAGGCAGATCGTAGCATTGTCTACCTTTACAGAAAAGCAGGAATCCTCGCCATGTCGTAGTGCTTAACGACATAGCAAATGAAGAGGTAAACTCCAGAAGGTACATCCAGTGCTAGAAAGCAGCTTCTCAGGGGACAAATCCCTTTTCTTACAACTTCCCGGGGGGACAGAGAGAACCCTGCCGTCTCTATTGGCCTGGGAACTCGTTTGATTTCCAGGCTTAAAAATAGCACGATTCCTGTAATTGCTCCTAATAACGCTAACTTCCCCATCATCGCAGTTTAATACTTTTCATTTTCCCGTGTCCATAAATGGAATCATTAGCCCAATTAATGAAAGAAACATGAGCATTTCCATAGAAACCTTTTCTGGACTAATATTTTCAGAATAGCATGTTCCGCCCCGGCTAATCCAGGCGACTCCCACTGATGTTAACCGAAATGAGACAATTAAAGCCTCATGTAGCTCTTAGCTCATCTGCCCGCTGCTGTTAGTAACAGCATAACGCAGACACCCCGAGAACGGCTTTTTCCGGGCCTTCGAGTGGAACAGTTTGGGGGTTACTTCCCTGAGTGGCTATTGGTAACACATTTTTTTCCCTCAAATATATCTGAATGGGCCTTTGAATATTAAAATGTAGGCAAAGTATATGTGGAATGTTTATTTTCATGCAGGCTTATTTGTGTAAGTAATCACATTTGGGAATGACAATTGAAGATAAAAGGAGGAAAGCCCACTGTCTAGGTATTGATCTCTGACGGGTCACACTGGTATTCCAAATTCTTTCATTGGCTATGGTGCTCCTTCTCCCCATCTCCAGCCGACCCCAAAGGCAAGAGAAAGTCAAGGTGAGGCATCATATGGACAAAGAAAGAGAAAAGGTTTCTTCTTAACCTAAACCTCTCTCAATTCCATTGACACTGACTGCTTGCTTTGTCAAGCTCCAGCTCCAGAACTCGCTGTCCACTTTGCGCCACTGCTCTGCTTCAACCAATTTATAGACTCCAGTTGGGTCCGTTTTGCCCCATTCCTAACATGTTTCAGAGCACTGAAGAGGTAATAATCTCCCTCTCTTCTCACGAGGAGCCGCTAACAGAAACCACCTGCTAATACCATAAAAATAGTCCACCTCCAGGGAATCACAACTAGAGCTAAGCGTGTTCTTATTTATTGAACTTGTATGTAGACCTATGGGGAAAGGAGCTGGGGCTTTGGCCTATTTCAGATAGATATGTTTCATAGCTAATTATATATACCTTCCTGCCAGAGACACCCCGAGTCCATCCCTTTACTATGCATCTAGAAGGAAAGGAACATCAAGAAGGAAAGATTTGCTGTGAGCCAGGGGGAGGAGGGAAAAAGAAGGTTGCCAGGGTCTGGTTATTCAATGCCACCTGAACACTTTTTTTAAAAAATGTTTGTAAAAAATAATAATAATAATTATATATATATATATATGTATATATATATATATATATATATATATATATATTAAAAAGAACCTTTTACTGAGAGGAAGGGAAAGGGATAGAGAGTCAGAAACATCGAGAGAGAGGCATCAATCAGCCACCTCCTGCACGCCCCTACTGGGAATGTGCCCGCAACCAAGATACATGCCCTTGACCAGAATCGACTGGAAATGTGCCCGCAACCAAGATACATGCCCTTGACCAGAATCGAACCCAGGACCCTTCAGTCTGTAGGCTGTTGCTCTTTCCACTGAACCAAACCAGTTTCAGCCACCCGAACACTTTCAAAACCAGACACCTAAAATGAGTTGTGATAGCAGCATTATTACATTGCATTTACAGAAAGCCCCAGGATACCGAATTGCTAAGCCCATGATACCAAACCTACTGTACTCCTGAAAGTGGCCCAAAGGTTCTATGACATATTCTTGGGGCTTTTGAACTTTGAAAAACGTGCTTATTCATTTATGAATGTGAATGGGTTTGCTCGGCTGTCTATCTCCTTGATTTCACAACATTTAACTACAGTTTTGCTCTAAAACTTATGTTTGAATTGAATGGCTGAGAGGTTTCCAATTAGCCTTTGAAATCTTTACATTCTCTTTCAGACATTCCCTACGCATGCCAACATGAAAATAAGTACACGTTATTCATTCTTTCAACCCTTATGAGTATTTGCTATGTAGTAGAATCATGCTGTGTTTCTTTTCTAACTCATAATTTGGAGTTGTAAACATTAACACATTAATTCTAAGTGTTTACTAGCTACAACTCATAAAATCATATATGATGACTATAAAGCATGAGATTTGTGCCTAAACTACAAATAATGTCTAATGAAAGTAACTGTGGGTGGTGCTTTTCTTTGCAATGGCTTATATACACAGGTTGGTCATGGCTAAACACATGCTGTCACATTGTGCTTATGATAGACCAGCAGCATGAGCATCACTGGTGAGTGTGCTAGAAATGCAGAATCTCAGAATGCACCCCAGAATTACTGCATCAAAATATGCATTAAACAAGGTCCTGGCAGGCACATCTACACATTAAAATCTGAGGAGCACTGGCGTCTGAAACCCTCCCTCGCATACCACACACATGAGATGGTGGGCACAGCATTTACAAGCTCTGTTAGGATTCTTTAGAGGCCTTGAGTTGAATTGCTCTACCTACCAAGACACAAGGTGCTTTGAACTTTGGTTCCAGAGAGGAACAGGAAAATCAAATGTCCCACTGGATAATTTGTATTTTCGACAGGCAGACCCCCCTCAAACTCTGTATTTCCTCTCCTTGAGGAACACACCACTGGTTTTCAGGGTATTAGAATGAAGGCTCGAATCAATGCAATCTCTCTCCTCCTGGTCAGAATGTGTTTCAGAATAACTCTTGGATCCTGCTGTTATCCTATCATCAGTTAGCAAAGTAAAACCACCAGGATCTACACTCCCTGACCTGGCTTCCTCTTCCCTCCCCATCCCTCTGTATGTATGCCTTTCTTTTACGTAGATTTGCAATCTTTATCTCACCCATCATTCTTCTCTCTGATCAACTGGACAACAGAAAGCCTGGTGGAAGGCTTATTTCCATCTTCTCTGGCAGGGCAGGGGAAGATGGTGAAGCTCCAATTTCTCTCTAATGAAGGATGGGGGGTGGGGAGAGTTAGATAACATATATTCAAGTTTCCTGGATAGTTTCACTTCTCTTTCTGTGCTCTCCTGAGAACACGCATGTTAGATGGTACCAAGTTCACAGTCAAGGGCCAACCCTCCCAGGTCAGACTCTGCCAGCTTGAGTGAGCCTGCTATTCCACGTTGGCGGGAGGCTGGCCTTCAGTTTCCTCACTTTGCAAAACTGAGTGGTTACACTCCTTTTCTATTTCTACTATTCAGGTCTCATGATGGCTGTTGGACAGAGTGTAAGAAGAGCAAGTCCGAGGGAGACTTCCGTTGAAGAGTGAGAAAAGAAGCTCAAAACTTCTAAAGACCTCACCATTGTCTCTGGCAAGAGATGTTAAGTCCACAAGCTTACAGAAACACGGCAGAAGCCAGGTGAGGTTTTGCAATATGATGCATTTTTGAGATGACCTGTTCATGATTTCTTTCTGAACTCTACTTTGAAAAGTAAAACATGCTGATGAAAAATGTTCAATAAAACTAGCTTTTACTCTAAATGACTCATTCAGCAGATGGGCGGGAGAAGGGGAGGATTTTAAAAAGTAGAGGTTAGCGGCATCTTTGTAGTTTTCCCAATCCACACCAAATGATTTACTTCAGATGTAAGTTCATCTAATTGAAATTCACCCAAGTTCTGTGTTTTTCCGCCCATCCTGCTCTGCAGCCATCTTCTTTTTATTCTGTTTTCATGATACTTAAGATGATGGTCTATGAGGAAAGAAGAGCTGTTGGATTGTCTGTGTAAACAGTTATCCACATTATTATTCCACCTAAACCTAAAGTAATATTACCTGACAGTAAGCAGCAGTATTGAAAGCTTGGCAAGTAAGAGATATAGGCAGCAACTTATACATCAGCTATCTATGTTCAGAGGGCCTTTGCCTTCGAAAGATTCCATAGAAATAGTCTATAAGTTATTTTGGGGAATGAAACAAAATAATAGCATGCTCTGAATAACTTCCCTCTTGGTCTTTGAGGATACTGGGGACAATCTTTGCCTTGAAATTCATTTTAGGACTTCTAGAAATCTTATAGTTGGGGTCAGGAACATGCACCTCTCAGCAACTGATAAAACTAAAACTAGTAAATAGAAAATAAGCAAAAGTATGTAAGTTCTCAACAGCAAAATAGGGTCAGGATTTCATTTACATGTGTGGAATGTTCCACACAACAACAGCAGAATACTCATAAAATATTCACCAAGATAGACAATATCCCGGGCCAGAAAACCAACTTCACTAATTTTGTAAGAATTTCAACAATGCAAAATGTGTTCTCTGCCTGGAAAAGAAAATCTCTAAGTACACATACATCCCTACATAATCCATAGTTCTGAAAGGAAATCTCCAAAAATTAAAAATACGTAGCATATTTATGTGTGTAGTATATTCATTTTGTGTGGATGCAGCTAAAACAGAGCTGAAAAGGTTTTCAAATAAATAATCTAACGATCTCCAGAAACTACAGAAAGTAGGGCAAAACCGAACGTGAGCGTAAGAAAGAAAAGAACAAAGGTAAATGCAGAAGTCAACAAAATTGAAACAGTTAAACCCGAGGTTTGCCGCTCTGTTGGCTAATGAGTTTGTCTACCACTGCCTTAGGGGCTTAATCACAAGGAACAACAACAGCCTGTAATTATTGGAACTGAGAGTCTAGTCAGTGGTCAGCGAACTCAGTGAGCCGCATGTGGCTCTCGAGCCACAGTTTGCCGACCACTGAGTTAAACAATAGAAACAACCACTGAAACAACCAACTAATCCTTTGCAAAGATCAATAAAATTGATAAGGCTAGCCAGACTGACAAAAATAAAACAGGAATTTAAAAGTCACCAGTATCAAGAATGAAACAGGGTATCACAGCATATCCTAGAGCTACTAAAAGGATAATGCATTCTGCTAGCAACTTAGATGAAATGGACACTTCTTCCATTACCGCAAACTCCCAAAGAGGAGAGAGTCTGAGTAGTTCTATTACCATAATTAATTGAATTCATAACTAAAAAGCTCTGGAAATTATCTTCAAATATAAAGTAAACAATGATGTTTCTAAAAGTCTCCAGGCCCGGATGGTTTCACTGGAATATTCTATCAAACATTTTATCACCAATTTTACACATAGGTGATTGGTTAACCAAAGAACTTGCATACATACATGCATAACCCATACAATAGACACTAGTGTGATGAAGGCCTGGGGTGTGGGCTAGAAGGAGTCAGTGGGGGAAAAAAGGGGACATCAGTAATACTTTCAACAATAAAATACATTTTTAAAAATTAGAAACACTTCCCAATCCATTTTACGATGCCAGCATTATTCTGATACCAAACCACAATTTATCATCCCCCAAAGCCCCTTTGAAATTGTGTATGGGACCTTACAAGCACTTCTTGTTTCTTCTAGGATACGTCCAAGATTCTGGAAAGCCAAGAATGACGCTACATATATTTCCTTTTAAGTGGAGTTGGACACACTATCTTGTAGGAATTCCCCCTACACTGTCCAATGTGTGATTTATGCATAAATGTTTCAGCCGCTCTCTGCCATCTGCTGCTGGCCGGCTCTGGAAAGTCATGTGGAAGCGCCTGGTGCATTGGGAAGCAAAAGTCCAGGTTCCTGCCGAAACCGGTTTGGCTCAGTGGATAGAGCATCGGCCTGTGGACTGAAAGGTCCCAGGTTCGATTCCGGTCAAGGGCATGTACATTGGTTGCAGGCACATCCCCAGTAGGGAGCGTGCAGGAGGCGGCTGATCGATGTCTCTCTCTCATTGATGTTTCTATCCCTCTCTCTCTGTGAAAAATCAATAAAATATATTTAAAAAAATAAAAAAGTCCAGGTTCCTGATATGTTCTGTTCTTAAGCCAACTTGTGCATTTGAATAATTGTCATCCGCTTCTGTAACATAGGCCTGGTTATTTAGTTCCAACATGCAATGATGTTTCTGTGTGATCATCCATGCCCCCAATAAAGACAGAACCAGGAAATGTGCTTAAGCTGTTACCATGACGTGGTTCATGAACATTTGGCTGTTCCTCTCAACTCAACCTCAGGACCCAGAGTAACCGATTTCACCTCTCTGAGCAAGTTCCCCTGTCTGCAAAGCAGGGGTGCTAACAGCTGCATTTCCCCTATAATTTTGTGGGGGTGGAGTAAACATTGCAATGTTGATAAACACTAAGGACAGCAACTGGCCCTTAACAGATCCGGATCTCATGTTGTATATAATTAGTGCTAACATTTCTGTGGCCTTACAGATGTTATTTGATTAAGAGTAAAAAAAGTGAGTACAGTAGTACTGGCAGCTCATCCCAGGCTCACCCCTGACTCTGTGCCCACGGCCTCCTTTTCTCTGGCTTCTTAGTGAGTCCAACCTGGGCTCAGTTCCCCTCCCAGGCCCTTCCTTGTTCCACTGTCCCCAGCTTTAAGAAACATCCTGTAAAACAAAGTCATTACCCCAACCGGTTTGGCTCAGTGGATAGAGCATCGGCCTGTAGCCTGAAGGGTCCCAGGTTCAATTCTGATCGAGGACATGTACCTTGGTTGCCGGCATATCCTCAGCAGGGGGCGTGCAGGAGGCAGCTGATGGATGTCTCTCTCTCATCGATGTTTCTGACTCTCTCTTCTTCTCTTCTCCTCTCTGTAAAAACTCAATAAAATATATTTTAAAAAAAGAAGAAAGTAAGATGGACTGGAAGGTTTGTTCCTCAGCACTTCATTTTAGTATCTGGCCACTGAGCAAAATCTGCTCTCCAGTAAAACACTCTCACATCAAAATCTTTCAAAGCCAGAATGATTTGAAAAGCATAGTTTTTTTTTTTTTTAGTTGCAACCTAACTGCCTTTCTATGGAGTCTTAGCTTAGTTATCAACAATTGCCTCATAAAGAAAATTGCCACCTCCTCCACTGTGGAGGGTACCTGCTAATGCCAAATTGACAACAATCACTTTATCCATTAGAGGCCTATAAATTAAAGGTTTTGCTTTTCCCTATAGGTAGCTACAAAGTTCAGTACCATTTTGTAAGCCTGCTACTTAAAAAGTTTGGAGAAATTAACATGCATGGCCTTTATTTATAATCATCACCAACATAGCTGCTCCTGCCACAGCCTTAGCACCTTGATCACCCATTTGCAGAGCAAAGGGTTCAAAATCACCCCTAAAAAGCTCTTAAGACCCCTCAACGGGCCATAGTGTCACTGAGGGTCCTATTTATCAATTCTGGAACATCCAATTCGCTTTCTAACATCCCACCATGGACACTGTTCAGGCTTTGGAAAGACGCAGTAACTTACAGCAATTTCAGGGACACTTTCCTACTGTAATTAAATAAAGATTAAGAACGATGCCAAGAAGCAAATTAGGATTAAAATCGCATTTGGTTTCAGCTGACATAACCTTGTCTCGTTGTAATGCTTAATCGCATGATCGCTGGATTTGCTCTGCTACCATCTGGTGTCAGTACCAGGAGAAGATGGAAGAGAGTCAGATCCGGGATGCAGAACTGTAGGAAACAGGGTAAGAGTGAGGCAGGGCACTGGGGTGTGCCGTGCCAAGACTGGTTCAAGGTCAACTTAAAAATAGAGAGGGCCTATCTTTTTTAATATTTTATTAATTTTTTAGAGAGGAAAGGAGAGGGATAGAGAGTTAGACATCGATCAGCCGCCTCCTGCACGCCTCCCACAGGGGATGTGCCTGCAACCAAGATACATGCCTTTGACCGGAATCGAACCTGGGACCCTTCAGTCTGTAGGCCGACGCTCTATCCACTGAGCCAATCCAGTTTCGGCAAGAGGGCCCATCTTTGAGCTCCTTTAAGGAATAATGTTTTTATAGTTATCCAGAGAGGCTATGTCCTCTAGGAGAGAGCCCATTGACAAAGAGTTGCTCTCCCAAACAACTCTGCCATGTCCCTTTTTGAGAGTCTCAGACAGTGTCACTGGATCAGCAAAAGGGCCGCCACCTGTAGGACCAGGAGCCTCCACGAATGTCACAAGACATTGCCTGAGTGGGGTCCTGGATTTTATTAGCAGAGGTGACTCTCAGTGAGGTCAGGTGACATCTGCCTTCCCAAACTTCTAGCAAATTCAACCTGGCAGTGGGGACTGCATTGGATTTTAGGTCTGCTGTCACCTGTGATGACCACAAGACCTAGGTGCTCCAGGGTCTCAGTCCACGTATGGAACTGGCGCTTCACTTCTGGAGAAAGCACCGTTCATGTGTCATTTCTCTCTCCTCCCCTCCCCAGCCACCCACAAGACCACATGCCACAGGCGCTGCCACTCACTCCCTTCCCACCTAAAGCACCTGCTTCTATTTCGAGCACGATCCTGCTTCCCCAGGCATTCTTCTAACCGCAATGCCATTCTCTCGCCTCGGGGGTGGCATTTCCAAGGAGAGCGAGGAGCACGGGACCAGGCAAAGCCAGCAGCTGCCACGGAACATGGTTGAGGCGAGCTAGCGCTCTCTTAGGTGGGGAGGGCGGCTTCTGCGTCCCTAAATTCTCTCTCTTGTAACGAGATCACATGTTCTTTCTTATGTGGACACTCGTAAGAAAACCTGAGGCTTGTTTTTAACTGTGCTGCCCACTTCACACATCCATCCAACTTCCTCAGCCCCTCAGAGACTCAGACATGGCAGGGTTCATGAAAGGTGGCAGGGTTCATGGGTTCTAGAACATCTGTCACCACCTTCCTATACATCAACTACACTCTAACACAAGTCCAAAATGTCTGTCTCAGTTGCACAAAACGAAATTCAAATATTTGTATAATTAGCGATATGCACCTTTCTCCTCCTCACGCCATTAGGAACTAAAAGTAAACCTTCAGCATGGCCTTTGGACCAACAGTTAGAAAAGGATGAATAAGTCAATTCTTTGACACACATTAGCCACAGAAAATAAGACGGTGCAGAATGCAAACGACACATGACTGTAGTACACTATTGAAATGGATTAGCAGTTACTACCAGATGACGGGATAATAACTTTTTCCAGCAATCAGAGAAAACTGTACCAAACGCTCTTTAAAAACAACTCATTTCTTTGGAACCTTTCATCATCATATTACCGAGAAGGGGTCATGTCAACTCAGAGGTCAAAAGCCAATGTTTCCCAAACGGACACAGGGTTGGAACAAGCCAGCGTCTGGTTGGATGCTACATGTTTCTCTGGTTCCCCTCCCAGAGCCTTTCAATGGCCACGAGGCGAACAGAAAACCACACAGCTCCCCCAAACACAGAGGAACATATCATCGCTCCAATCTGACAAAATGCTGTCGGGATCAGCATGCGTGTTGGGGGGCAGAGTGGGGGGGAGAGGGAGAGGCTGTTATTGGTATCAATCCTCAGCAAGGACAATATTTTTATCATAGCTTATAACAGCGCTACATCTTCAGTTCCTCGCACACACATCCCTCTGTAGCTGTGATATACACACACGAGTGCAGAAATCCGGGGACAGATGACAGAGCAGGCGTGGATGAGCACCCCTGGACGGGGCACTGCTCTCACAGGACCTACTTACGGAAGGCAGGCAGGGTCCCCCAGTCCGGCGGGCTGGTCTTCAGCAGGACAGTGAGCCCGGCGGGGCGGGCAGCAGGAGGGACAGACACCCCCCCCCAAAACCCTCCCAGCACCAGGCCCTCGGCCCTGCCCGGCTGCTGCTGCGGCGGCTGCGGCTGTCGGGGTCCCGGCCTCCCGTTAGGCGTGTGACACAGTAGGGAAAGAGACCGGTTCACTGTGAGACCTGCTACTCACTCTCGTACAGTGCATCGGCCCCCCTTCCCACTGCACAGTGGCTGCCGAGCTGCGGGTGGCCCCCGGGGAAGTGAGCCGTGGAGTCAGAGTGGCCCCGGGACACGAATGCAGGCTCAGTGGCCTTCTACTACAGACGGGGTCCCCTAGCCTTAGCAACGGGGGAAGGATCCTCTTGAAGTTGAAATAAAGATAACTAAAATAAATAAAAAGCTCTGCACTAGGAAGCCAGGGGTCTGGTTGTGTCTCTGCTTCAAGATAAACTAAGAGGATTCCAAGCTCGTCTGTGGAGCCTGTGCTTAGCATGCATGTGGGGATGCTGAGTGAGGGGGCTTCGCCTTCTGGCTGGTACCCCGTTCCTTTCCCGCACAGAGGTAACGCACCGCCCCGTTATCTTCCCCGGGAAGGGAAAATGAGCTGTTTAAATGGCTGCACTTGGATATTCCTCCGGAGGGGACGGCTGAGGTGTACGTGCCGAAGTAAGAGGGTCAGAGGAGGAGATAGACAGGTTTCAAGTACCTGCGGGCTGCGCCGGCTGCGGCATCTGCTGGCCTCTCTGAGCGCCGTACGGAACCGAGGCCACGGGCCGGTACTGCTGCGTGGCTGAGGTAGGGTACTGGCCGGATGGGTAGTAGTAGATGGACATCTGGGTGAGAAAGGGAAAAACAGCAGGGAGTGACAACTGTGCGTTAAGTCAAGTATTTTTTAAAAAATATATTGATTTTTAACAGAGAGGAAGGGAGAGGAATTGAGAGTTAGAAACATCAATGAGAGAGAGACATCGATCAGCTGCCTCCTGCACGCCCGCTACTGGGGATGTGCCTGCAACCAAGATACATGCCCTTGACCGGAATCGAACCTGGGACCTTTCAGTCCGCAGGTTGACGCTCTATCCACTGAGCCAAACCGGTTTTGGCTTAAGTCAAGGTTTTTAAACTAAAACGTATTGTCATCTTATGACATTCTTGTAGTAGCTGATAAACACAGCCCTCAAAATCTCCTCCAAGCCTAGGCTGGTGTGCATGCTTCCATCCCATGGAGAGTGGACATCGATTTCCCATGCCCTCAAGTCTGAGCCGCCCCATGAGGCAGAAATGATCAATGACTTTGAAGACACCTTAAGAAGACTTGCAACTTCCACTTTTGTGGGAGGATTGCCCGGGCACCAGGACAAGAATTCAGGACACCCCGCTGGAGGAGAACATGGGGCGAGCTGAGGCACCCCAGTAAACAGGCTATGTTCTAGGCATGTGGGGGGAGGCCAGCTGGCTGTTTCAGCGCCAGGCACGTCGCCCCAGCCAATGGCACTGCAGAAAGAAGAGCCATCCCTGCCGAGTCCTGTTCCAACTGCTGACCTAGTCATGGTGGTAGTTTTAAAACACCAAATTTTGTGTTTTATAAAAATGAAACAAGTTTGCATGGCAAGTCAGACAAAACGGACCTTCAAGGCATTCAATAGTTCATTCTCTGCATAAGTTTAATGTGTTTCCATGTCTGCCCATGGATGGACTGCATCTTAGGAGTTCTTTTCATTGTTCATAGTTGAGTAATCAATTTTAAAATGTTTACTTCAAATCATTTAAAATCACTGTGGGTTATAACCTATACTTTCATCTTTATTTCTTCTAAAACAAAAATTCATGGATGTCCAAGCTGATCATGAATAATGAACACTTGTGGTTTTTTTTGTTTTTTGTTTTGCCCATTCCTCTTTCTATTTTTAAGTCTATTAAAGGGGGAACAAACTAATTTCTGTTGCAGACATACCAGGGGCTCTGAGCTGTCGTTGCTCTGGCTGTCCACTAACAGAAATTCCTTCATGGAGGAAGGATATATTTTTTTAATCTTTCAATTAAATGTCCTTCCATCTCTTCTCTTTGACAGCAGAAATGGATAAGAACACTTCTATGCTATTTTATAGTAAAGTATAATTATGCTTTTTTATTAGCAAAATAATTAATAATGAAGTCCTTTCTCCTATAATTTAAAATTATTTTTCACATCTCTTAAGTCCTATTAGCAAAAAGATATTCCCGAGAAGGCAACTGAAGACGAATTATTAATCACTCCAAATAAAATGAACATCTGAGTGAAAATTATTTTAGGGTGGAGGGTTTTGCCTGGCTTGAAAAGAAAATTATTTATTCAAGATATAATGGTGGTGAAACAAATGGTAAGAAGTTGACTCCTGACTTGAAGCAGCTCCTCCAATACAGTATTTCATAATTAGGATGGAATTTGCTTGAGATGTGTGTGCCTTGAACATAAACCAGCAAATGCCTCTTTGCATTTTACATCTTGACAGTAATCACTTGCGATATTCTGCAAGGGACACCCAGGAGGGCCCCCGAGATGTTTGGTGGTGAAGAGCACACACCATCAGTCTTGGAGGAGACAGTAAAAATCAGTGATCTGTGGCGTCATACATGCTCCAGTCAATTAAATATGATTAATGGCTGCCTGTGAGAGCACCGGTGAGCTCAACTTCCCCCTGGAGAGAGGGAAGGACCGTGGATGCTGGCTTAGCTTCCTCCTGTATGTTACCGAGGAGCGCCTGCCTGGAGCACCGGGTTTGCTCCAGAAAATGCTTTGAATCCACAAGAAGGGAAAGAATGAACTTGGCCGGGGTGGCTCAGTGGTTGAGCATCAACCTATGAATCAGGGGCCATGGTTCAATTCCTGGTCAGGGCAAATGTTTGGGTTGTGGGCTCTATCCCCAGAGTGGGCATGCAGGAGGCAGCCAATCAATGATTCTTTTTATTGATGTTTCTCTCTATCCCTCTCCCTTCCTCTCTGAAATCAATTTAAAATTTATTTTTAAAAAAATAAGGGAAGCCGAGATCGGTTTGGCTCAGTGGATAGAGCATCGGCCTTCGGACTGAAAGGTCCCAGGTTCGATTCCGGTCGGGGGCATGTGCCTTGTTTGCGGGCACATCTCCAGTGTGGGGTGTGCAGGCGGCGGCTGATCGAGGTTTCTCTCTCATTGATGTTTCTGACTTTCTATCCCTCTCCCTTCCTCTCTGTAAAAAATCAATAAAATATATTTAAAAAAAAATAAGGGAAAAGGATGAATTTCCAGAGCAGAAGCAAGAGAACACTCAGCTTCCCCCTGGAGCTGGCTTCCTTCTTGCCCGAGGCGTTTCCTTCCCGGGCCAGCCAGTGAGCAGAACGCCACAGGGAGGGACTGCCTCTGTGTGGCTTCTGTACCAGCAGAGTCTGAAAAAACGGATGTTTCCCTGCCATATCATGGACATTTGGATCAGTTTCATTGAACTTCCTTTCTGAGCTCCAAGGCTTTGCACAAGGAAAGACCAAGCCCTTTAGGCGGGGAATACACGTGTGGACCAGAAGGAACTGGGGATACGCCACATGGAAAGATGGGGGTCCAAGTGCACTACAGATCAACCACACACGGGTTATAGGTGTGAGAAAAGGCACACTCACCTGTGCAGGCGGAGGCTGTTGCACAAATCCCTGTGGGGAGGGCGGGGCCTGGAGGACTTGCTGAGAGATGGAAGGTCCAGAGCCCGAGAACCCGCCCGTGGGGAGCTGCTGGCCCGTGGAGGCAATGACATAGCTGGGCTGTTGGTTAGGCTGTGGCATGAGGGATGGTGGGTAGACAGGGCCAGATGGGGGCTCAGGGGTCTCTCCTGAGGACTGCCTGCTCAGGTTCATCTGACCGAACTGCGTTGCCACGTCATCTCTCTGTAAGACACAGAAATTGAGGAGGAAATCAGCCAGATCAGCTTAGTACTGAGGGAGGGGCAGACACAGGCCACATGCTTGTCACTGTGGGAGAAGCAGGCAGTACACGTTGAAAAAAAAAAAAGAAAAGAAATGCATTTTGGGTCCAGAACAAGAGAACATAACAAGATAAATCAGATTTAATCATTCCAAGCAGTGGTTCTCAACCTGTGGGTCACGACCCCTTTGGGGGTCGAACGACCCTTTCACAGGGGTCGCCTAAGACCATCGGAAAATGCAGATATTTACATCACGATGCATAACAGTAGCAAAATTTCATGGTTGGGGGTCACCACCACATGAGGAACTGTATGCAAGGGTCGCGGCCTTAGGAAGGTTGAGAACCACTGATTCCAAGGAACAAGATGGAAAGCAATTTGCCCCAAATCTCCCTCTTTCAGTGGAAACTTTTTTTCATTAAGGGCTTGGGCCCCTCATGGGGGGGAGATGCTGGGTGCTGAGATAAAGAGGGCTTGGTGTTCTGTCCTGAGGGTCAGCTGGTCTTCCCAGCAGTAACCACAGGACCTGTCTCTGTGGGGAGGAAGGAGGACCCATGGTCATGGTCACCCATGGCTGCTGCAAAGATGGAACCAGGACTGGCCCCACAAACAGACTGGGTGGGACCCCACTTGTTTATTAGGAAGTCTTTGCTCCCTGGCCTGGCCTGAGATATAGGAGCAGTATTCACTGTCATTGTCCACAGGGACCTAGTACATGGAGGAAAGTGCAGTGGAAATTGGGGGACGGGGAGGTGAGAGGAATGACTATATCAGGGGCTTAGGCTGATGACGGTTACTATCTTCACAACGACTTTTAGGTACAGTGGTACCTCGAGATACAAGTGCCCTAACATACGAGATTTTTGAGATACGAGCCGTCGAGCGAGCAATTTTTGCTTTGAAATACGAGCAACAGTTGAGATAGGAGTCATCGCGTGGATCGGCCGGCTGCACACGACCCACCAGTTTACCCAACTCGAGTGTCTCATAGTTTCCCACGCCTCAATGTTACGGAACGAATTAAACTCGTATCTCGAGGTACCACTGTATTTCCAAACCCTCATCCCAAGTTGCTATGTTTCTGTGTTTCTGACTTCCGATTCTGAATGCATTCAATTTCTGTGAGCTGGTAAACTCCTTACAGATGACAGAAAGAAAACCAGGAGTTTGAAGATAGGTTGCCAAGATGGAATCACACACACACACACACACACACACACACACACACACACACACACACACACACAAGTCATAGGCAGCCCAGGGCACCCTCAGCCTCAGCCACACAGGGACGTGGTAAAACCAAGAGAACGTAAGCGGAGAAGCCAGACACACGTGATCTCACCATGGGGAACTGCTGCGTTGGAGAGACGGGCAGGAGGTGCTGGGGAGGAAAGGAGGCTGCCGGATACTGCACGGACTGGGAGGAAGCCTGCAGCCCCTGGACAGACCACGGAGAGAAAAAGCCCATCAGGAACAGGGAAGCGTGGGGGTTGCAGTCCCATCGACGGCTGTCATATCTGAAGCTTAATACCCCCAACCCCCCTACAGGTCCTCTTGGCCCCATTCACCCTGGGGAGGGGAGCCGGCCACCAGGGACAGCGGGATCCAGGCAGGCCGGCCGGCCGGCCTGGAAGGAGGCTCGTCCGCTCAGAGGGAGCATTCTCAGCAGAAGGTGCTGCATGTTTGTGCTGTTGGTTAGATCCTCTGGCTCTAAAAATATTGCCCGAACCTCCCCCCATGCAAAGATCTGGCTGTTTCTGAGCCATCTGGGTAAGCCAGATAACGTGAGCAGAGCAATTTAAGATGCAATAAAGAGATCTACCACCTTCAGGGAGATTTCCAAATAAATCTACCACCTCCAGAGACTAAGAAATAAGGGAAAAAAATACTTAAAAGGAGGCTCGCTCCCACAAACTACATGGAACACTTCAGGTTTCACGTGTCACCCTAGGCCTGTGGTTGGCAAACTACGCCTCGCGAGCCACATGTGGCTCTTTGGCCCCTTGAGTGTGGCTCTTCCACAAAATACCACGGCCTGGGCGAGTCTCTCTTGAAGAAGTGGCGTTAGAAGTTTAAGTTTAAAAAATGTGGCTCTCTAAAGAAATTTCAATTGTTGTACTATTGATATTGGCTCTGTGGACTAATGAGTTTGTCAACCACTGGCCTACGCAATGGAGGCCAGGTCTCTGTCTCTAAGGCTTGTGGGCACAGCCAGGCCACCTCGGAATTAACTGGTTTCTAGTCTTCCCACTGATGTAACGTTGTAATGCTGCCTCTCTGCGGACAGAACGCTTGTTCTGTGTTGGCAATGGGGGAGCCAGGTGATACCAAGGCCCGGGTGGGGATGGATGTTCAGTTCCCAAGAAAGGCTCTCTGATGCATAAAACTAGCATCTAGGCCTAAGAAAAAACCCATCATGCCTTCTCCCTACTTTCACGTACTCCCCAGGTAAGTCATTGATTGGATGGGGCATCATTTCTATCTAAACCAAAGACCCACACTAAAACCAGTTTGGCTCAGTGGATAGAGCGTCCGCCTGCGGACTGAAAGGTCCCAGGTTCGATTCTGGTCATGGGCATGTACCTTGGTTGTGGGCACATCCCTGGTGTGGGGTGTGCAGGAGGCAGCTGATCGATGCTTCTCTCTCATTGATATTTCTAGCTCTCTGTCCCTCTCCCTTCCTCTCTGTAAAAAATCACTAAAATATATTTTTAAAAAATAAAAAATAAATAAACTAAGGACCCAGGTGAGATCCCGTCACCCTGCAACCAAAGACCCCGGCTGCCAGGTTTCACTTAGAGGAGGATGGAGGAGGATATTGAAGACCGCCGTCTCTGCCTGAGACCCCATCCCCCTGCCGTCCCACCGGCTGCTCACCTGAGGGACCAGCGGGCCTGCCATCGGCGGCTGCGGCTGCTGCGGCTGAGGAGAGGGTGGCTGCCGGGGCTGCTGCTGGGCCGGCCCCACCACGGCGCCTCGCAGGGGCTGCTGACTGGCAGGCGGGTTGTAGATGGCAGGGCTTCCGTCAGGATTCACGAAGGGCTGGCCTGCAATGGAGTCACACAGAGCTCGGTCTAGTGGTGTGTGTGGTGTGTGTGTGTGTGTGTGTGTGTGTGTGTGTGTGTCAGCTCGCCTTGGCCAGAAACAGTGGTTCTCAACCTTCCTAATGCCGCGACCTTTTAAGACAGCTCCTCATGGGGTGGTGACCCCCAACCATAAAATTATTTCCGTTGCTACTTCATCACTGTAACTTTGCTACTGTTATGAACTGTAATGTAAGTATCTGATATGCAGGATGCATTTTCGTTGTTACATATTGAACATAATTAAAGCATAGTGATTAATCACAAAAACAATATGTAATTATATATTGTGAAATATTTATTTCTAATTACAAATAAATGAAATGTTGTCTTGAATCGTGGTGTAGCATGGGCAACAGTCTTCATATAACAACAGTAAACTACATGGCTACACTTTGCGACACCGAGGAGTGGTCTGTTGGTTCCTAAGACCATGGGAAATAGGTGTTTTCTGATGGTCCTAGGCAACCCCTGTGAAAGGGTCGTTTGACCCCCAAAGGGGTCTCGACCCACAGGTTGAGAACCGCTGGCCAGAAAGAGTCACTCGGATACATACTAAAAAGGCAGCCTGCGCAGGAGGCATGGTTCAGTGGCAGACCATCAACCTATGAACCAGGAGGTCATGATTCGATCCCTGGTCAGGGCACATGTCTGAGTTGCGGACTGAACCCCCAGTGTGGGGAGTACAGGAACCAGCCAATCTCTCATCATTGATGTTTCTATCTTTCTCTCCCTAGCTCTCTGAAATTAAAACAAACAAAAAAACACCCAAAAAACAAAAAAAGCAACCTCAGGTAAAGAGGTGAGGCAGTGGGAATCCAGAGCACCCCACCTTCACCCTGGGAAGACTGGCTGTTTCTGAGCCATCGCTTAACCTGGAGAATACTGTAAGGCCAGAGCCATGTAAGCAGTAGGGCAGAGTCCACCACCTTCGGGGAGACTTGGCAAAGCTGGGGCAGCTCCACCTCCCAAAGGGAATTTCAATCAGCGGCCCCAGAGGGGAAGCAACCCTCAGGAAGCTCTGTGTTTGCTGCCCTGACCTCACACCATTAGCGGGCGCCACACACCGAGAGGGCTGCTCCCCAGTGATGTTCGTGACACGTTGTTTATCAACACGTCTGTCACCAATGCAGTGTCACTGTCATTTCCACAATCACATGTTCACCAGAACCTACCACACCCATGCACATGCTTTCCCGAATAGACGCCCGGGGGAGAGCACGAGTTTAGGTTTTAAAGGTCATGCATAATCAACTTATCACGGGATCATCTAGTAATGGCACAGGGAAACGTGGTCCTTTGCCTTTTTTTATTGCGAGTGTTCGGGGAGGGTTGTAGGGCAGCGGGCGCCAACCAGAGCTCCATGGACCCCTGGAGGTCCATCCGTCCGTCCATGACGTCCGAGAGGTTGGCGCCCGATGCTCTAGCGTTTACAGAATAGGAGTATTGGAGCCTCATCTGACTCTGAGGAAGGAGATGGAAGCCCTGCAGAAAGATGACAAGAATCAGGAGCGGAAGGGAAGTGAGTCAAGGGCAGCACAAGAGAGAGAAATGGGAGCGGGGAGGTAAAAGGGAGGACCAGTAGGTTCCCAATGTGCCAGGTACCGTGACAGGCACCTGACATGCATGACCTCTGCTCTTCCAACAACTCACAGATATGCCGTCTCACCTGATTGGAGACAAGGAAATAAGAGAGAGCAAGCAACTTACTGAGAAACAACAACAAAAGAACCGGGAAAGGACCCTGGTAGGTGTGACTCCGAAGTCCATTCATTTCGCCTCACACTCAAGAGCTGAAGTCCACCAGCCAAGTCTCCATCAGGTTCCTGGAACACTGGGGTACCATGGGAAAGATCCACCCACCACTGGCTAGTAACAAGCCATGCACGAGAGGTGGGGCCATGTTTCCAGATAAAATCACACCCAGGACTGGTAGATCAAGATTGAGGAGGATCAGAATATGGGGCAATGAACTGGCACACTGTGTTAGTCCTTCCTTCCCTTTTCCATAACCCCCACTACCCTATGGGCAAAGGGGCAAGCAGTAGGTATGTTTGTCCCCAAGCTAAAGCCACTAAAATATTCTCTAGGAATCTGAGCGAAATGCCTGGGAGGAGGAGGACCCCCGCATGAGCCTGGTGTCTCTGAGGAGGGTCCCCCACCCACCCCCGCTCCTGGCATTCAGCAGAGGCAGCTTGCTGAGTCCTCCCCCAGCACGCATCTACAGCCTCTCCTGACATCGTTCAGTGTGCAGGGCTGGCATGGACATCTGACCCAGGGAAGGGGCACCTGGTGGCCGAGGACACCAGCTTTGTGCTTTTATAACGTATGTATGTGAAGAACAGCCAAAGATCTCCAGCAACGGGAGGAAAATTAGCACCGGCAACCACCAAAAGAAGAACAGAGAGGGGAATGTCAAAGCTGACCCCAAGGGAAGGATAGTCCAGTGAAAAACAGTTGCATATTATTGAACAACAAAGAACTAACTGTTCTCAAATGAGAGCTAAGTGAATTGGACAATGTTTGCTAAGTGAAGGAGACCCAGACCCCAAAGGGCAGGTACAGTCCACTTCCATTTCCATTTCATTCCAGATCAGGCAGCTTTTACCAATGCGATGCACTTAGAATAGCGGTGCCTCTAAGGGACCAAGAGGGGCGATCTTGGGAGACTAGTCCTCTCTATGTCTCACTCCAAGTGATGCTTACACAGGTGTTCATATATGCAAATATTTCCTCAGCCGCACATCAGATGGGTGCAGATCATGCCCATCACCTGTGCACTGTGTCAAGGACATTAAGAAAGGAAACTGGATAGCTTGGTGAGGCAAATGCTGGTGTTGTGGTGAAATCAAACCAAGTTCTCACAGGCACTGAGCAATGGATTTGACCTCAGCTCAGTTAGGAACCATATGGAAGCTTAGCCTCCCCCATCATTACCAGGAAATGTCAGCCCAGGTGTGTGTGTGTGTGTGTGTGTGTGTGTGTGTGTGTGTATGTGTGTAACAAGCAACTTTATGCTGCATTTTCATGGACATACCTGCCAGAACGGATAACAGTTTCACAATCAATCACAATGCTATGATGGAAGCAAATGTGCCAGAATTATGTTCACGGAACAATCACTAAGTTGAGTGGCATATTTTTTCCTAATGTTCTTTATGGACGCTTGTTTTCTTGTCACTGTCATTTAATGCTATCTCTTTTTAAAAAATAGCTTTCTTCTAGATTTTAAATTTGCAACCCATTTTTTCCCCACAAACAAGCAATTTGAGAAAATAGGAAAAATAGCTTAATTTCCAAAAAAAAAATCTATTAGCCCATTTAGTGTTCAAATGTTTAGTGCCCCCACCTCCACCCCATTTTGTATCTTTAGAAGATGAAAAACATAGGTACCTAATATTTTAAAAAATCTGAACTTTATATGAAGTTATTTTAAAATTAGTCTAGGTGCTTACCCAAATACACAATCATACAAACATGTACACAACAATGGCAAACTAAAAGAAAGAGTCTATTCTATCTGACTTTCAGCAGCCCCGGGAAGTGTGAAAAGCTGAGCATCATTGGGGTGAAAAACGTAACTGCAGATAGTCAGGTGTTCTTTTTGATCTGGTTTAGATCCCCTTTGTGAAATATTATCAGTATGCTGTGAACCAGAAGACGGAAGTGTTTCTAAACAATTACCTAGGAAAAGTCCCAAGAATCCCCTTGGGTAGAGAATGATGGCAGATTCTTCTGGAAGGAGAAGAAAGCATGAAAGATTGATTTGAGGAGAGGGAAAAATAATGGAGGGAAATGAAAGAGGTGAGATAGATGCCAGAAAAGAGAACCCATGATTTCCTAAGAGAGCAAGGAGGGGGTGACGTAAGAGAGCAAGAAGGGGTGACTCTTGGTTCAAGTCGAGCAATGATCACCTCTCTGTGTCTGCCCTTTCCCCCATTCAGATGCGATGGTCGCTGAATACAAGCAGTTAGTGTGAATGACAGCTGAAGTCCAGGGGGGCAGAAAAGCTCGTTGACCCGGGGATTACCCAGCTCAGAAGAGGTCTTCATGTCGGGACCCACACTGGCATGCCCAGCAGGCCCTGGCATGTATGTTGGCACAGGGACAGGGAGTGCAGTCACAGAGGCGAGCCCATGCCGTGCACTGAGCCAGGGCACAGGAAAGGTTCCCTGCAGAGTGCTCATTCCTCTCCGATACATGACATTAGGCGAATCATGTCTCCCTTCTCCTCACAACATGGATCAAGTGTGATAGGTATTGTTTTACTAACATGTACTTATTGAGCACTGCACAGTGACTAAGACTTTGTTATCCATTCCGGGATGCAAAACCAAAAATAAAAACACAGCGAAGTATGACGCTCTGTCCCCAGCAAGAGCTTATAAATATGCCGGTAACAAGAAAGTGAACCCATGAGCAACTGACACAAGAAGCCCAGCAGTCACGTGCTCTTGGTTCTTAACACCAAGGCGTGTCTGCCATGTGCTTGGCAGAAGGGTACCGTATTTTCTGGCTTATAAGACGACTTTTTAACCCAGGAAAATCTTCTCAAAAGTTGGGGGTCGTCTTATATGCCAGGTGTCGTCTTATAGGGTGGGTACATTCCAAACTCTATATTTTAACTGGAAAAGTTGGGGGTCATCTTATACACCAGAAAATATGGTATTTCTTCTAAAAGGAAGAAGGGGTTGAAAGAGATTTTTCTTTCCTATGGTTTAGAAGGTGATCAATCTATAACAGTAAAAGTGTAATATGCTAATTCAACCAGACATCCTTCCAGATGACCTTCCAGACGAAGCCAGGGCTGTGAGGGACAAGGCAGCCACTGCGGCTGTGTGTGTGAATTTCGTGCATCGGGCCTCTAGTCAGATTATAAGGGAGCTGGTGATCATGGAGAGGCAAGGATTCAGCCAGATCTTGCAAAGCTATGTTTATAGGCAGCACATGGAAACTTCACAGGGCGTTTAAGACAAAGGTGAGAGCAGTTTGGGTAAATAGATGCCAGAAGTCTTATGACAGAAAAAAGGAAGGCCCATCGAAATGGGGTCATTCAAAGTGGGCAGCCCTAACATCACACGCTAACACACCTGCACATATGAAGGCGAAGCAAAGTGGAATGCCAGCCTATCCCGGCACTGACAAGGCCTTGAGGGATGATGCAAAGGCGACTGGCATCTCTGGATAGCACTGAGATGAAAGGAAACAGCCAAACAAAGTCAAGTTGCTGCTAGAAAGGAGGCCGAGTCCAAGAAAGATCCAAGTCAAGGCTCAGAACAGGCTTGCTTTGCACAGATGTGACCTAACAGAACCGTGACTTTGAACCACAGCCTCTAGATCAGCGGTTCTCAACCTGTGGGTCGCAATCCCTTTGCCTATTGGAAAACACCTATTTCCCATAGTCTTAGGAACCAACAGACCACTCCTCGGTGTAGCAATGTAGTTTACTGTTGTCATATGAAGACTGTTACCCATGCTACACCACGATTCAAGACAAAATTTCATTTCTTTGTCATTAGAAATAAATATTTCACAATATATAATTACATATTGTTTTTGTGATTAATCACTATGCTTTAATAATGTTCAATTTGTAACAATGAAAATACATCCTGCATATCAGATATTTACAGTTGTGAAGTAGCAACGGAAATAATTTTATGGTTGGGGGTCACCACCACATGAGGAGCTGTGTTAAAGGGTTGTGGCATTAGGAAGGTTGTGAACCACTGCTTTAGATGCCTGCAAAGCAAAGGAAGAATAGGCCAAGGTCCTAAGCGCCGAGTCTAGGGCCAGACAGAATGAAAACCTGTGGCTGTATGTGGGGAACTGGGAGAATATTTGCTCAAATAGTTAGTGCTGAGCAAGAGCCAAGTCAATTGTGCTGACAAAGCAAGTTTCGTTTTTGTTTCATTTGGAAGACATGAATGGTGGGCACTTCGTATTTTCAAATCATTGCTTGTCTTACTCTTGCTTAAGACATATTTCATCAATCCTGATTTCATACCTGAGCCAGTCTCAAATGTAAGACATTAGATGAAAACCTGTGTGTGTGTGTGTGTGTGTGTGTGTGTGTGTGGCTGTGCATGTGTATGTGTATATTATCATGTGTAATCTTGTTTATACACACACATACACACACACACACATATGTATAATAGTTGATAATATGTCAACTAAAAGTGATTATTGAGCACCCGTGCCTAAGCATGGTGCATAAGACTAATTTGTTATCCAATCTAGGGAAGTAAAAGAAATAGCCAAATATGGTCCCTTCCCACTGGCACATATAAATGTGCTGGTAACAAGGAAATGAACCCCAGAAAAATGGACATAAGAAGCAAAGCAGTTATATCCTGTTGGATCCTAACAGCCAGGACTTTCTACTATGTATTTGGCAGAGGATGAGAAGTGTGGATTTCATTCACATAAATGACAGAGAAAGGGTAGTTCCAGCCCAAAGCAGGTGGATTTCCAGTTTCAGTAGCAGAAACCTATGAGAGATTAGACAGGAAGACAGACAGCCATGATCTTATACACACCACAAACACACACATACATACAATTCTGCACATATTTTCAATTTACAAAGACATTCTGTAAAGAAAGAAATATCCTAATCCAGCTTACATCTCACCACTCAACCACAATATACAATGTATTAACACATTCTCCTTCTTGTCCAGGGATATTTTAAGGTCTAGCATTTGTCAGACGGGGAGAAGTGTACATGGCAAAGCTGTTCAACAGCTTTATTAGATCCTGTTCCTTAGTTAGGATCCATTCTGAAAGGAGAGATTTTGACAACAGCTCTAAATGACTCCATCTGATGAATAAGAATTAAGACTTGGCACCAGAAAGCGCTTGCTTTCTTTTTCTGTAAACAAGATTACAGCTGATAATATACACATACACATGCACAGCCACACTGTCATTACGAGTAATATTCTTGCATTATACCCGAAAAATACTCTGTTGTGCTTTTTTGAAACGCTCCACCATTTGGCTGAAAATGAAACAACTCAAAAACTAATGCTTAGTTTTGAGCTCTTGTCTGCAAGCCCACCATCTCAATTAAAAGAGAAAGAATTTCAGCCAACAGAGTCAGCTCTGTACTTCGATCAGCGCCCAGAGTAGTAATGAATAGGATGCTGGTTTTCTTTTAATTTATTTTATAGTGCTTACGATGATCCAAATACTATAAAGGCAATCTAATATTCTCCTTAGAAGCAGCTAATCAGAAAGCTTTCAACCGGTTTTCAATAAAAATGATTATGCCTTCTTTTCCCCTAAAGCTGATAGCATTTTCAAAACGTCTCCTTCAGACACCGTGCCTTGAGAATGTGCCATATGTTTTCATGAAACGGTGGCAATTATTCAAGTAGCTATTTTACTATCATTCTCATGTTTCTCGGAAGTTCCTAAATGCTGAGAGCACCATCGATGTGAGAAGATGCGAGTCGGATCATTTCTATGAGAGTCACATCTGGTTTGGCATCTTCAAGTTTAGCCCATCAAAAGAAGTACATTGCAATAACCTAAACCAAACCTCGGATATATTTTGAGAAAATCCAATCACTATGAAGGCTTCTGATGAGTCAAGGTCAAACCTTCCAACCCAGGCTCTCTCAACCACTGCACTGCTGACATTTTGGGGCTGCGTACTCCTGTGTCGTAAGGAGCTGACCTGTGCATTGTAGGATGTTTAGAAGCTTCTCTGGCCTCTACCTCTGGCCAATAGCAGGCTCCTCCTCCTCGGGGTCATGATAATCAGAACGTCTGCAGATATTTGCCAAATGGCCTTGGAGGCATGGGCAACATTGCCCAGCGTGGGAAGTCCCCCTCATAAAGCAAATGCTCATCCATCTACTGGCTCAATGCTCTGGGTCTATGGAAGTTAACCCAACACTATGGAAGTTAACTAAACACTAAATAAATTTAAAAAAAAAAAAACTAAGAACCAATAGCCTTTTACCTTTGAAGAAACTCTAATCAGGAAGTTGCCACTTTTCCAAACTCTACCCAAACCAGTGTAGGCCTAAAATCTCTAACATACACAAGATTTTGCTCTCTGTACCCTCTTCCCTGCTGACATTCCTTATTCTCCAGGAGGAACTGGGTGAAGTGGCAAGATTAGGAATACCTGCTATAGTTAAGAATCCACTGTGTCTCAATTAATGTCTCAAGTTCATGAAATATTTTGGATCCAGAGACACTTTTAACATCATTAACAGGCTATGCCTGGATTTATTCTGAGAAACACCAAGTTTCAATCAGTGTATTCCAGTTCATCACTCACTGATTCCAGACCCTAATTCCTGGGAATACAGGAGAAACACTGATCAGTGAAGAGCGAACAGAGAACAGTGGGCATTTCTGGGAAGCATCTGTATCTATATTCTTTTTTAAAAAAATATATTTTATTGATTTTTAACAGAGAGGAAGAGAGATGGATAGAGAGTTAGAAACATCCATGAGAGACATTAATCAGCTGCCTCCTGCACGCCCCCTACTGGGGATGTGCCCGCAACCAAGATACATGCCCTTGACTGGAATGGAACCTGGGACCTTTCAGTCCACAGGCTGACACTCTATCCACTGAGCCAAACTGGTCACGGCTGTATCTATATTCTTCTATCAATACTGATATCAGTATGGAGATGTAAGTTATAGCAACAGACCCTAAATCCAGATCCTCCTTAGAAGTACATGCACCAAGCTCTCCTGCTTAAGAATCATCAAACAACTCGCCCGTAAGATCCTAAGACTGAGCCCAAGAACAGACTTGGCCTCAGTCCCTGGCAGAGCAGCGGAAATGAGCCACTCACCTGTGTGCGGATTCAGAAGGATGCTCCCAGGCGGGATGCCCGTGGCAGCTTCCAGTGGAAGGAGGATGTAGCTGGTGCTGCCTGGACCGACCTGGCCGCCCATCCCGTTCTCCGCATAGGCCACGCAGCCAGGAGAAGTGGCCGCCACGCCCGAGACCAGGGGTGTGCTCTGGAGAGGCGGGTGGGTGCGGGACAGCGATCCCGAGGAGCCGGCACTGCTGGATGACTCAGAGCCTGCCACAGAGATACAAATCCACGTGTCATTCATGGAGGAGAAGAGGACAAAAGCCACCGCTCTGGGTCTAATGCTACTTTAGATAACCCATCATTGAGGGGTTTGAGGTGTGTGCAGCAGGGCAGGAATAATAAATGCCCGCCCCCCACATTTTGGGCTCTCTGCTATATGGTTTCCAGATGTATTAGTTTCCTTAAAAATGAGATTAAAAATGAACACTCTCTTAGCCTTCTCACATGCCCTTAGGGCCGTGGTCGGCAAACCTCGGCTCGCCGGCCACATGCGGCTCTTTGGCCCCTGGAGTGTGGCTCTTCCACAAAATACCACAGCCTGGGCGAGTCTGTTTTTGAAGAAGTGGCATTAGAAGAAGTTTACATTTAAAAAATGTGGCTCTCAAGAGAAATGTCAATCGTTATACTGTTGATATTTGGCTCTGCTGACTAAGGAGTTTGCCGATCGCTGCCTTAGGGTGATTAACTGGTTAAATGGTACCCCAAAGCTCTGAACTCAGTGCCTGAAAACTCCCATCACCCTGAGTAATGAAAGCCATGGGAATGGCCTACTGAACTGCAATTAGGAGAATAAAATGACTGAGATAGAGCTTCAAGAGACCGGTGTAAGGAGGAGTCCTATGATATGCTAATCATACAGATGGTTCTCAAATACTGGTTCTTCAACATCTGTCGAGTTAAAATGTGAAGGCACAGAGCTGGAAGTCATCGTTTCCCCCAGATGTGAGTAGAACAACTGGATCATTCCTACTGGGAGAGCTTAAGCTCCGCACTGCAGTTCACACATGTGCAGAAATCTTATTAATCTAGCCCATAGGTGGACCAAGGAGAGGGTTTGGTCTTCATGACAACAATGAAGCATCCTTTAAGTGACACAGAACAGTTAAGTCAGAGGACATGCTTGTGGACTGTGGCTTTCTCACAAGTAGGTGATTAGGTCAGTGAGCTCCCGAGATGGAATCTAGCCATAATCATCTCCTTTCTCTGCGACAAAGAAGCAGTGGCTACATCCATGTCCTTTAGGCAACAGTGGCCCTTCCCTGCAACCAGAGTCAAGTAGCTACGGGGACCTTGACCATGGCCGTTCTGTGCATCAACCAGATTATTAAACAAAGCATCCAAGAAAACACACCAAGCAAAGTTTAAATATCTGTGAATTTAAGCCAATGAGTGATTTGGTTGCTACCATAGATTGCAGGAATGCAGTACAATAAAGTTTTTAAATTGTTAGCACACACTATTGACTTTGGACATTAAAAAAATGCATTCTTCTTTGGCATTAAAGGTTAACATATATAAACCTTGTTTTTAAGATACTAAAATGCACCCTTAAACTAAACTGGGATTCTTGGAAAATAAGAGGTAGGCATAGCACAGGCCATTACAGGGAAGAGGGGCCAGTGGAGAGTGCTGGTTTTTGAGGAGGAGGAGGAGGATAGTGATTTTTCTTGAGCCTTCAGTATATGTGAGCACTGGATAAATCCTAATAATAAGCACTATTACTGCCTGTATGGATAGGGAAACTGAAGCATAGAGTTAGGTAACTCAAGTTGGCTCACAGGGTGAGGATTTGTTCCTGGCAGACTGATATAGATTGAACCAGGACCCAACTGCCTCCTAAAAACATGCATCTGAGTAAACCATGGACGACCCCAGATGTTCTCAGTTTGGAAATTTCTCTTTTTCCATGACTTGGTTCTTAATATTAATAATTAATATTAAGGTTAATTCAGGATGCTCCAACTAACCAGTTTAAAATACTAACGTGGTTCTGAATAACACATGGGGAGGGAGAGAAATAAAGGATCTACACAGAATTTTGAAAATGCTAGGAGTAATTCTGATACCACATTAATGATATTCTGACTCAGAAATCACAGCCCCAGTGCAAACTGTAGAGTTTGTTTGAGGATGTGCCATGTATGATCTGATGTTACAATCCAAGATTGACACTAATAGAGACTCAACTACCACAACTGCAACAACAGTAATCATAGAATAAAACTTCTGACCTCCAACATATAAGGTCATATAAAAGTGATCATGCCTATGTCTGGGTGAAGGGGATAAACAGTGAGAAAGAGCTGGAGCCAAGGAGGCATGTCAGATCTCTGATCTGAGGGTGAGCTAGTGAGGACTTGGGAGTCAGCCCTTTAAAATGAGATCAAGAACAATAGTGGCCTAATGCTCTCCAGTTCCATCCATGCTGTTGCAAATGGTATGATTTTTTTTTTTAACCACAGCTTAGTATTCCATTGTGTAGAAGTACCAGCGTTTTTTAATCCACTCATCTGCTGATGGGCACTTAGGCTGTTTCCAAATTTTAGCTATGCATATAAGCCTAACCCCATGGTCAGCAAACTTCGGCTTGCGAGCCTCATGTGGCTCTTTGGCCCTTCCACAAAATACCACAGCCTGGGCGAGTCTATTTTGAAGAAGTGGTGTTAGAAGAAGTTTAAAAAATTTGGCTCTTAAAAGAAATTTCAATCGTCAACTGTTAATATTTGGCTCTGTTGACTAATGAGTTTGCCAACCACTGGCCTAACGAATAGATACAGACAACAGAGAGGTGAGGGCATGATGGGTAATGAGGGGATAAGGACACATATGTAATACCTTAATCAATAAAGAAATTTTTTAAAAAAAAGAATAGTGCCTTTGTCAGTTTCTGTGGGAGGGTAAGAACCTGACTTTGATAAACACCAATTAGCAAACGCAGATGGTGCAGTCACATTGACCAATCACCTCTCTAAAGTCATCCAGCACTTTTATCCAGCTCACTAACGCTCTCCTGCCTTTTGGTTAGCAGGGTTGAGTTTAATCTCCCTCTCCTGTCATAGGAGTCTTAACTCCTATTGCAATAACTATGAGACAAAGTCTTCTTTGTCTGTTTAACTCATCTGCTGCAATTTTTCTTTTTTTAAGGACCCTGAAACATAAGTATTCTTTTTCTGAATTCAAAAAAATTCCGGATCCAGGGGTCAGAATTCAGTATTGCAAAGCAGGAGAAAATATCTAGGATGCAGTAGTGTAATGAGGAAAGTAAACATGCAGAAGAGGAGTGGCAGCAAGATGAGGTGTCTTGCATTGGCTTCAAAAACACTCTTTCCCCTTAACCGGTTTGGCTCAGTGGATAGAGTGTCAGCCTGCAGACTCAAGGGTCCCAGTTTCGATTCTGGTCAAGGGCATGTACCTTGGTTGCAGGCACATCCCCAGTAGGGGGCGTGCAGGAGGCAGCTGATCGATGTTTCTCTCTCATCGGCATTTCTAACTCTCCCTCTCCCTTCCCCTCTATAAAAAAATCAATAAAATATATATTTTTAAAAATACTCTAACTTTCAACCATTAAAAAAAAACACAACTCTACGGTGTAGACTAGGAAGGGGGCAACAAGAATGGCCTTGCCTCCAGAAAACAAAATGCCAGGCCATGTACAGTAATTCAGACCAAAGAGAAGGCTCTCGATTTCTCTAGAACAGTTGTTCTCCAGGCACGGTTTCTGAACAAGCAGTCTGTGCTTAAGAAATCCTGCATGGGATACTGATGCAGCTGAAGGTGAGAACCCCTCCTGTCCAGGTCCAGAGGGAGGGAGGATGGAGAAACAAGGGAGAGAAACGGGGTCGTACTCCTATTTTTCAGCCACGCCACCACTGCCATGAAATGGCTCAGGCTGCAGCACAAGCACCATTCAAATCCTCACCCCGAGGAGGATGGAATGACGCAGTAATGCCATCCTCCCCCGAGGGCATGTGCTGGACATCTGCTCGGTGGCCAAGTGCACAGCGTGGGGGTGGGGGGTGCCACAGGGAAAAGGCAGCCCTGCCGAGGCCGGTTTGGCTCAGTGGATAGAGTGTCGGCCTGCAGACTGAAAGGTCCCAGGTTCGATTCTAGTCAAGGGCATGTGTCATGGTTGCGGAGACATCCCCAGTAGGGGGCGTGCAGGATGCAGTTGGTCGATGTTTCTCTCTCATCAATGTTTCTAATTCTCTATCCCTCTCCCTTCCTCTGTAAAAAAATCAATGGATTAAAAAAAAAAAAGGCAGTCTAGGCCACAGAGACTGTGCTTGCATGTTCCGACTTCAGTAATTTGCTTTCTCCAAAATGTAGCAAAACAAGTCCTGCTTGGAAAAAATCCTGTAATTGTCTATACAACCTACTTAGCTCCAACCGATGTCCTATGTTATTAGAGGAGAAGAAAACCCGAAATGGCACTGCTCCAGACCCTGGTTTCTGAGACATCAAAGAACTGTTGGCAAGCCCACTGTGCACAATGAGGTCAAAAATTGGAAACCTGCCGAAACCGGTTTGGCTCAGTGGATAGAGCATCGGCCTGCGGACTACAAGGTCTCAGGTTCGATTCCGGTCAAGGGCATGTACCTTGGTTGCGGGCACATCCCAGTCGGGGGTATGCAGGAGGCAGCTGATCGATGTTTCTCTCTCTCATCGATGTTTCTAGCTCTCTATCCCTTTCCCTTCCTCTGTAAAAAAATTAATAAACTATATTTTTAAAAAATTGGAAACCTGTGCTGCTCTGAAGAACCGACGAAAAGCAGCTTGGGAAATGGCCTATCTTGCTCCCCTTTATTATTATCAGTTTACTTTGTTTTCTTTCCATTCCTGCACCCAGCCACGCTTTCAAATGGAAACACTTAGATAAAAAAAAAAAAAAAGTCCGAAGCACTTACAATTTCTGACCATGCTTCAAAGAACGTGGCATTTTAGCTTTCTCGAGGTGTTTTAAAATGTTTCCAAAACGCTTGGCTTTGGAGGGGGTTGGGGGGTGGCGCCTGGAGAATGCCAATTAATTTAAAACTCATAAGAGCTCTTTAGGTGTACTGGAATGTTTAAGTGTGCCATTCCAGGTACTCGGTTTCTGCCTTTTAAGAAGATGTGAAACCATTGAACCTTTCTTAGTTTGCAAGTGCTTAAGTGCACCACAGTGGATTTTCTTGTCTTCAGTGGCTGCAATACGGGGATAGACCAAGAGCAATTAATTAGAGTTCGAAATCGAGAATTCTCCAATTGGTGAATAAAAATGACAGGAGGCAGTGCGAGCTCACTTGAATCAAGAAGCAAGATATGTACATTGAAAGGAGCGACTGTAACTGCGTGCTATTAATTTTCTGCCTGTGTAGGAAAACACGCGATAATTTCTCCGGAGGCGGCTGTCAACAACATAATTATGTTCAACTATTAGCACAACGAGCCCAGATTCCATAGAACACCCCTCGCATGAGCGGGATGGTTGGTGGGGAAAGGACGCACAACCCAGGGCGGCCCAGGTCTAACCTCTGGCTGGTGCTGCCCACTCACCATCCTTCTCTTGTTTCTGGCCTGCCCCTCACCTGCGAATGCACCCCCAGTGTACCCCGAGACCCAGGGCCTGTTAGGGAATATCAGTACTCACCCCCACCCTAGCTGCTAGAGTTAGGGCCCTGGGGTCGCAGGTGAGTACTCATCCCCACTTCTGAAGACCCAAACCAAATCCAAACAATGACAGGACATACGAAACTAAAATGGTGACGGAAGGAGACCTGACATGGGGTGATGAACCCATGATACAATGAACAGATGTGGAATAGAATTGTACCCCTGAAACCTGTACAATGATTCTCAAAGTCACACCAGTAAATTCAATAAAAATGAGAAACAAATACATCATCGATCAATAGAAATAAAAGCTCGAGGTCACAGAGTGCTACTAACTAAAGGGTCATCCGTTATCTTCCTGGGATTTTATGAGATACTTTAATCATAAACATTTGAAGGTGATTTGTAAATGATGGTGAGAGATTCTTGGGAAAAAGAAGAGTTAAAAATGGAAGACCACGTGGGATATTTTGCAGACTCGTGAAGCCCTTCGTGTTGATGCTTCCATCAGTTTTAATTTGTTTCAAGTTAATGGTTCGAGCCCTCTCATCATTATGAACTCCCAAAACTTGCCCATGCATACTTGAACTACCAAACTCAAAAGATTACTATTCACTTAGAAAAAAAAATGCCTCCAAAACAAACAAAAAACCACAATAAAACACAGATGCATGGGCCTAGTTCCCTGGAAACTCTAAACCTTTTGAGGACCACTCTCCCTATCTGCAAAGCAAGTTTGAAAACATGGCATGGAAAAATCAAAAATAAACAGGAACTGGTGCTTATTGAGGACTAACAACCTACCAGGTATTGCTTTGAGTATATTAACTCCTGGTTTTAACAATAACTTTGAAATACTGGTGCTATTATTATTATTCCCATTTCTCAGATGAGAAGACTGAGGCTCACATAGGTTAACTTGCCCAGGATCGTACTACCATTATACTCAAATGGGAATGAAAACGACTAACGCCAAAATGACCATAATGTCATTTTATGGACGAACTCAGGGTTAAGACTTTGAAAACGCTAACCTTCACAGGACAGTTGCCCTGTGCGCATGCCTTGGTAACCATTTCTATGGGAATCATTGAAATGAAAGTTCAAATAGTCTCTTGAGGGGGGTTAGAGTACTATTCTAATATAACCTACCATTTCATAAACCAGGAAACTAGAGACGAGAGAGGTTCATAACTGGACTCACACACAGTTAGCCGGAGGAGGGCCTGGCATGTAAACCATACCTTCTGACCTCCATCTATCCCAGATGAACAGCATCATCCTTAGTTTACACAAAGCCACGGGGAACGGCGCCTTCCCAGCGCGGGGAGGCTTCAGGAAAGCACCCCAGAACGTCACCCCCTCCAGTGCTAACTACCTGCTTTGGACAGTTTCCCGGTACTCCTGCTACTGGACGTGCTGTCGCCCCTGGTCAGCACCGTGATGCCCCCAAAACTCGCCGTCTTGGTCATGGCGGGCTTGAGACTGCGGCTGCTGGAGCTTTCGGAGTCGGTGCTGCTCCAGGCCCTCTGGTGGTCGCACCACTTGAGCTCGTTCTCGGAGCTGCTCTGCCGGCTCCCCGACGTCCTCCCCGAGCCGTCGCGGTTGCCCCTGGAGCAGGGCCGGCGGAAAGAGGCACGGGGACAGGGTTACATTCCAGGAGCAGTCATGGGCACACAGTGGGACCTTTCTCCAAACAGTCGACCCTTCCCGTCAACCCTCACTGACGGGCAGACGCATCACACACACACAACGGGGTACAAACAGAGCGACACGATCCCTCTGCCGGTGAAGGAGAAACGACTAGAAAAACCTAATTGGAGCCTTCTGTGCAGGAGGGGAGGGAGGATCAAGTCTACTGACCCACGTCAACAAGGAATCAATGTTGGAAACACCTGGGATCTTGCATGATCCTCAAAGCAAGGCCCAGCGAAGAGGAGTTTTGTCTCTCCCTTTGGCATGAAGTCCTTGAACTGTGGGACGTGCACACGGTTTTAGGAAAGGCCATTTATTCATGTATTTTCTGACGTCAGGAGCTATGTCTCTGGACTCATGCAAGCTTTGACGGACAGCCCAGAAATACAGGCACTGCCGGTTGGCTGACGGTGGGACTATTTCCCAGTGATTTCCCCTTCACAGGCAGAGGAAAGAGCCTTTGGATCCTTCTCACATGGAAAAGCCGGTGCTAACAACAATGAAAAGGGGAACCATGGAAGTCACAGACGAAAAACTCCAGAGGTGGAATAACACACTTGTTCAAAATTCCAATAGAAAGAAGGGTGAATGGGTTGGAAGAGAACCAAGAGCCACGAGGGAATTTTGAGGGCTCCAGCGAATCTGTGAGCGGTGTACCCAATGGCAGGTCTCTTCTAGAGAAAGTGGGTGAAATTTGCATTTTCATTGGTTTCCAATCCGCTTAAAGAGTGACTTAATATTCGCAAAGCCTTTTCTGCAGTTGGAAGTAATGGATCCTTCAAATACCCTTAGATTCCCATGGATTGTAAGTAAATGGAGACATAAATCACAGGCAGTAGATATAACCCCCGTGTTCCTATGACTGTGATGTGACATAACTCCAGCTTGATCCAGATCTCACCCATGGGATCATTAGCTTTGCTAATCAATATTCTTCTAAAGATAATAACGGACTTTGGGAAGCTAGAGGGATGCCAATCTGATTGAAACACTGTACAGAAGGTACAGAGGAAATTTGCGGTTTTACTGCAACTTTCCTTGCTAAGCTTTTTCTTTTAATTCATGAAAATGGAAGGAGGAAAACGGAGCTGGAGATAATAAAGATGACGTAGCGCATCTGTGATCGGAACTTTGTGAAGGGAGGGGAGGAAGTGGAACAGAAAACTCACAGAGCAAAACTCACTCCGTGCCCCGCTGTCCTCGGTTAATATTTCCTTACAAACAGTCTCTCTGTTCTCGGGGCCTTAGGACCGGTTTTAGAAACAAGGACCATCTTTAAAAAGACAAGGTGGTGAGGAGGAGGAAGTCTCAAACACTCACCAATGGCCGGGTGATTTTAGTCCTTAAAATCCTTCGAAATTTAACAAAGCCACAGGAGGTAGCCTGCGGGACACGTACTCTTTTCTGCTAGAAAGAGGCGTTTTTCCATCCCTGATTAGCTCCCTTTAAATCTCCAAATTCCACCTCATTCTTTTCCCATTGACTTCTGATTAATCGCACCCATCTCTGACAAAACCTAAGTAGTATCTAGCAATTGTAGATGTACAAAGGATGTGCGGGTACTCTCAGTGGTAGCTCATTTGGAGTGCTTATTATCAGAAACATCTGAGCTGGCTCTTGCCTCAGCATCCTGGGTGCGTCAGTGCGAAGTTCTCCACGTGGGGGTGATCAGAGCTCATTCTGCTTAACTCTGCACCTCCCTGGGCGGAATCCAGACTTCCCCCAAATGCCCGGGGGGTGCAGGTGGGCCTTTCTCTGCAAAGGAGGTGTCCACTAGTCCTGAACTAGTCCTGGGTGCAAGCTAGGGTGCTGGAATGTACACCCTTCCCTCTGGCATACTATTTCTAGAACATTGGGTAGTTACTCTAGACTTGTGCCATATCCCCTGGCTAATAAGGCAACCTAAGGTTTTCTTAAGTTCTTCTTGCCTTCTCCACCAGCACAAATCATCATCCTCAATCAAGATTTGCAGGTGTTAAATGAGGGAACTTAAGCCCTGGCAGGTGAGGTTCCGTTCGTTGAGAGTTGTCTGGTGCACCAAAAGGTCACGGGCTCGAGTCCCAGTTAGGGCACATGCTTAGGATTGTGGGCAGGATCCCTCGTAGAGTGTGTGCAGGAGGCAGCTGACTGTTTCGCTATCTCATGGCTGTTTCTCACAGTCTCCCTTCCTCTCTCTCTAAAAAAAAAAAAAATCAATAAAAAAATTCTTTTTTAAAAAAAAAGAGAATTTAAGTTGCTGCTTTACAGACAGCGTTAATGAAATTCAGAATAGTGCAGCTAATTCTAATTTATGATCTCTAGATATTTACGTATTGAAATCACCTTTTTTAATGCTCTATCTATTGATTATTCTCTTTAACACTGGCAAGATGAGGTCCGGAATTGAATTTCAAATCTATTTGGGTGTGGCCTCATGAGCATCATTAAAAACAACAACATTCCCTCCAGAGACTCTCTAGTCCTGGCCGCTGACTACTGGGAACCAGGAAGACAAGGACATGAGATGTCTTGCCATCAGGAGGGGCTACCCCTCTGCGCACACCTACAATTTGATCCTAGAGTAGTTACAAAGCACATGCTCTATTTCTGTGCTGATTAACATAACTGACAACATTTTATTTTCCTTTTTTTTTTTTTATCCCTCCTCCCCGCCCAGGTTAGGCATGATGTACATTGAGTTATTTCTACCATTGTGTGGATGGCTTTGCGCTCCATCATCTTCCTGGAGTTTCTGTGCGTGGAGATTTTGGTGGGCAATGGTGTCCCTATTCAGGACAACTGATCTGAGTAGATGGAAGCTCTGGCTAAGGACCAGATTTGGGGCTAAGTAAAACTAGCTGGCCAATCAGGGGCAAGGACCCACATTTTATCTATGTTGCCTAACCGAACCAGGTCAGTGTAGGAGTACTGGTATACTCTAGTCCTGTCTTGGGCTTTCGGGAGAAAAATGCAAGGTTAATTTCTTCATCTTCAAGTGTGAAAAGTATGTAATTAGTGGAAGGCATTAGATTATGCAGTTCAGCCTAGAAATATGAAGGAGGTTTTAAAAAAAAGAACCTGTGTCTTGTTGCTGCCAAAGTAGGAAAGGAAATAATTATTCCCCCTCTTCTAATGATGAGGTCCTGAGTTCAGATTTACTGCAGGGAGATACTGAGCACACAACCCATTTATTTTCTTGATTTTTTTTTTCTTCTAAACGAGCAAGAGTTTTCTTGCTTTGTTTTGCTTGTCCTACAACAGAGATGAATCTTAATATTCACAAAAGCACTAACATATTAATATATGTATTAGGTATTAAGTGTATACAGAGCACTATGTATATCCTTAGTTTCATAAAGAATGCTATAAGTACTTTAATAGAGTAATGATATAGGTATGATCCCTCAGTTTTAATGGAGCTTCCAGCCTAGCTCTTAACTTAAAAATATATAATTTATATTATAGTTACTTAATTATATTATATAATATAATATAGCTAATTATATATTCATTATATATATATGTATATGCATATATATACACATATATGTGTATATAATCCAATACATATATAATCCAATACACAGAGCCCACAAAAAGATCTTGACTTAAGTAGTTCATTATAATTGGAAGCAATCTCTTATTTTTCTTTAGAAATAAAATCTGTTCTTGAAAAAAAATACTGTTTGAAATAGCATGATGGATAGTAATAGCTAAAAAACAAGAACTCAAATAGAGTTATCAACGATTTGTTTCCACTGTTGGGAATGTATACACAATTGCAGCCTGCCAGAGGAATTTTAACTCTGGAATTCACTAAAGTTGATTTGGGAATGTTAAGTCAGTGAGCTTCTCAAGTTAGCCCTTGAGAAAATAAAAGCAACCGGAAAACCAAAGGAAGACCGCTGAAGGATTATATCGAAGTAATGGTCCCCCAGTCCTGGATCTCAATGATCCAATATGGCTTCCCCACTAGCTCTGTAACAAGTGTTCCAATGAGATAACTGAACATGTTTGATTTCATGAACAGTGCTATTTTACACCAATACACTTATATTTAACATCGAATCTGAAAACACAGTTTTAGAAAAGTAAACCATACCAACCGAAAGAGCTGTCTTTTCTTATAGGTCTCATTGCATATGTTACTGTCTTCCAAGAGCCTACTGGAAATGAAAAACATGATTTTTATGATATAAAACCTAAGGTAATAAATGGAAGTGTACTCTAGTATAACACACCGGTCTTTCAAATCAATCCCATATACTGTCTTATTTGTACGACATTTAATTTTGCCATAATAAATTAATGTCAGCATGATTTTTCCCTACCCTAGGATTCAAACACTGATGTTAGTAAGTGAAAAGGAGGAGGTGAGGACATAGAAGGGAAGAGAAGAGGAGAAGAAAAGTAACTGAGTACAGATATAACAGATATTTAATTAAATATATTAGTTGTGACTTTTTTCTTGAGTAATATTTAAGTTATTCCTTATTTCTTGAGCATAGTGAAATATTGACATTCCAAAGGCAGATATCTAAGAGATATATTTATTTTTGTAAGAAATCCATTCCATTCAATTTTTGCTTTATGGGAACATCAAGACATATTCATATATGCAATGTATGTATGTCACCAATTATTGTATTGGTGAATACAACCTAATTTGAATAAAAGGGACACAGTATACTAGCAATGTGTTTGTACAAAACCCAAGTAAATGGATAAAATTATAGAATAAAGCAGGAGAAAATGATTGGCTAGAAGTCTAGGGAATAAGATTTCCCACTAAACTAAATTATAAATGCTCACTTAATCTTTTTGGTAAGGATATACAACTGTGGAATTATTCAGAACTATCCCTAAAATGTTAATGCTTGTGGATTCTTAACTGTAATATAAATAAGAAATACCAGTCTGAATCTGCATGAATTTTAAAGTTGTTTTTGAATGCTCATGTAGACTTGTTTTCTAAGTTCATCTTTTCTTCCAAAATAAGACAGACTATACATTAGGGGAACTTAGTTACTTAAAGATTTCTAATTGCTAATATAAACGAAGGCGTTTTCCCACCACCCATCATTTCTAATGCCCAGTTCAAACTTTCTGTAAGTCTTGGAATTTCATTAAACAGTCTGCATCTTAATCAATTTTATAGGGGCCACCTACTAAGCTGACACCTGAAGTAAAATTAACCACTACTGCCCAAACTGGTTTTGCTCAGTGAATAGAGCATTGGCCTACGGACTGAAAGTTCCCAGGTTCGATTCCAATCAAGGACATGTACCTTGGTTGCAGGCACATCTCCAGTAGGGGGCGTGCAGGAGGCAGCTGATTGATGTCTCTCTCTCTCATTGATGTTTCTAACCCTTCCCCTTCCTCTCTGTAAAAAATCAATAAAATATATTTAAAAAAAATAACCGCTACTTTTACAATAAAAGTTACCACCACTTTAAAAATAACCATATTTCCATTCCAAGTTACCCATTAATACAGCAAATGTGGAATTCTTAATCCCCCCCTAAAAATCTGCAATTAAATTAATGAAGCATTTTAATACCCATGTCAGTTTAAAACTATTTTAAAAAGGTATAGGCTAAATTTGAAAAATTCCTGCTCTTATGCTCAAGATTTTGTATAAATTTTATAACCTACTCATTTCATAGCAACCACCTCCTCCTCCTAACTCGCCAGCCACGTGTACTGCTAAATCCAAACTGGTTCAGATAAGATTCCCAAGTGAGGCCTTTTATAAAGACTGGTAGGTTATTCAGAATGAGATTCATAAAACGAGAGTGTTCCACTGATTATTTGTACAGCTAGATAGAATTATGGAGCACAGAAGGTGCTGTCAATACCAAATATACAAGTGCTTTTAGCAGCCTCGTTAATAAGCCAATGAAACTGCAAGTTCCTGTGGGGGTCTCAACATTTATACTTTTTCATGCCTGGCGAGAACAGTAGCCATTTACAACTGTTGGAAGAACCAGCAATTGAGACTTTCAATAACAAAGACATTTAAACTCATGTTTGGAAGTGACTGAGAGGAATTGTTTTTTTTTTCTCAATGAAATAATGTTTAGACATGCTAAGTAACATATATGTGTACATATATAGGTGTGCACGCATGCATATATGTATTGGTGGATACATATACTGAAGCACACACTTATATATGACATGTATATCTCCATGAATATACATGACACACAGGACGCACTCTGTTCCTCTAAAGACACGAAAAAGCAAATTCCGTTTTACCTGTTCTCCACAAAAAGGCTTTCCTGGGAGCAAACTGACTGAAAAATAAAGAGAGGGTTGTATCAGAGGTTCTGGATGTGCTGAAGGGATCCCCAATCCTGGCCTGATTTGTAAAACTCATTTTTTCCCCTCCAAAGGGGAAAATTTTTTAAGAAAACATATGTACCATTTTTAGAAAAGGAAAAAAAAAAAGGAAATAAAAAAGGGAAAAAAAATACAGGTTAGAGTCAGAGTGGAAACCATTCTCATGCAGCACACAGTACTTTTCCATCAGAGCGCCTCTGGGTTTCAAATAGATGGAGCCCGTTCAGCGTCAAGGTCAGAAGAAGAGAGACGTGGGTGGTGAACTGCCTGCCGGAGCAACCTGGGAGCCTGGGGTCCTGAGCTAGGGTCTCTTCTGGGGTGGGGGGAGATGCAGCAGCCGCCAAGAGCCCCCCGTGGCAGGTTCAAATCAGGGCAGAGCGTGCAAGCTGGGCACGATCCACCCCAGGAGGGGAGAGCGCAAAGCCACGATCCCGCAGTGAAGCCCCCGCAGTGATACACTCTCACGATGGAGACAGACTGACAGCAAGACTCTTACAACGGAAGAGAAGCCATCAATCAGTCTTAAGGGGGGTGGGTGAGGGAGGGGAGGGGGAGCAGAAGACAAATGAAAATGAAATGAAGCTAATTAAAAAAAAAATGTCACCCTCCATGTCAGATTCCTTAGTTGTTCACATAGAAAAACCAAATGACTTTCGTCTTAGCTTCCATCCCTCTGGTACTTATTTCTCTGCTGTCTTGTGTTGATACACAATGTAGGGCCAATAAAATTCCATGATCGTTGCATGGGAGGGGAAAGGCAGATCCAATTGAATGTTAGCAGCAGAAAAAGAGAAGTCCCGACAAAATCTGGTGCCCTGGTGCTATAACATAATGACCGTGTTTAAAAATGAACAGAAAACCATTTTCAAACGGTTGAGTTTCTAAACGTAAACATAGCCACCAGAGTACAGTGTCCATTTCTAAATGATGGACACGTGACCTGCTGAAGGAGCAAATAGAAGTTGAACAGGTCCATTTTAAGAGAGAATAAAACTCAAAAATAAGAGTGACCTTTCAAGAGCAAATGCTTGAATTCGAAGATGCCGTTAATGTAACCACGAGTCAGAGCGGCGAGCAGGATATTGGTTTCTCGGTCCTTTTTTATTGGAGAAATCATTTCCTTCCACTAAAACCCAACGGCTAGGTTTGGGTGTAACATTTTTCTCAGTGGTCTCAGCATCCTGGCAAGGGCATCTTTAGAACCACTCCTGTTTTAACCTTGGCATTTCTCATGCATCCTCGAAGTCAAGTGTGCCCTCGCCTTATTTAACAACAGGAAAAAGCTTTAGTCAATTTCCAAAAAAAAAAAAAAGAAGAAAAAAAAAAAATTTTCATCAAAGACCTGCGAGTATAGGAAATATCTCGCTGTCTTTAGTTTGGGTTTTGCTACTGGCTTGAGTCAAGTCAGGGTAAGGAAGGGAAGGAAAGTGAGATTGTCTCAGAGACACATTATGAATTCAGTTCTTTACTGCAGCTCGGCTCTGGCTGGGCAGAGAGGTCAGTTACACTTCCAAAGTTCTGGCTGGGTTTCCAAATGACTGAAACTCCACCCCTCCTTTGAAGGAGTGGATCAAAGACATTCTTGACCTCTTCACACACCTGAATCTAATGGCTTTCTGGGAAGAGTTAAGCAGCCTGAAGTCTTTGAATTAAAATAATAATAATAATAATAATAATAAAGCACCTACAGGTTAATAATACCTTTCCTGAAAACGTATCCCAAGAGTCCTTTTTCTGATTTTTGTGGAAAGGTCATAAAAATCATCTCCTCATCCCTCCACCACGTTTTCATAAATAACACAGAAATGGCTCTGGGCCCTCATTCAGTAGCTGATGCCTCTAAACTTTCAAAAATAAGTAGTCTTAATAACTTGCACATTTTAATAGCAGGGAAAGGTAAGACTGTCACGGGGATGAATGCAGTGTTCAAAGCTGTCACGAACTCTCAGCTATAAAGGGCTCATTTTTTTTTTTAAAGAGAAAACGATTTTGCTTAATGGGTTGCAGATTTCTCTCCCACGTCCCACCCCCGATCCAGGTGGCACCACGTGCCCTTATCAGTCCTGGCAGAGGAGGGATCCCAGAATGTGAAAGCCAGCAGGATGCACTCCTCCCTGAGACCGTTTCCCCATCACTATCCTTCAGAAATCGCTCTCCAGACAAAACATGTCTTTCCCCAATATATTGCTTTCTCAAATGGGTCCTCCCCAAACTAGCAGCATCGCCCCGGATTCCTCGGGAAGCAAGCTGAAGGAAATGCAAGTGGTACCTCACACATGTCTGACTGCCAAAACACACTTATTTATTACTTGAGAACTAAATTGTTCTGTGTTCTGACTTCACAGCAATTTAGTGCTCAAATAATGAACGCATTTGTCTCAAGGTGCCAAAGTTCTCAAACTGAATTTGAAAATCGGTTTCTAGAAAACCCCAGTGTAACCTGGATATTCTGATTGTGCACCTATGTACAAAAAACACACACACGCACACCCGCACACAAGATACACGCACGCCTTAGACACCACAATACATTTCATCTCTGAACTACCAAGGATGCATCAAATTTTAAAAAGCGATTTGAATTTTGCTGAAGTGCAAATGCCAGGAAGTGTTTCCCTAGAATTCTCCATTGCAACTTCAAGTAAAAAGAAAAAAAAAAAAGCTGCTTAAGTATGTAAACATATCAACTTGTTTGAATGACTCCACTACTTCATAATTAGCAAGGAAAACTGTCTGTCTTACCTGTTTTTAAATTTTGAGAGCTAAGAAAGAGACTAGATGTCTCTAACTTAGTTTCCTTATGCTGGATTCTTTGCATTTGTCTTACAATTGATTTCATAGGGTTTGATTATTACCCATGGACCTCAACGGTCTGGGCAGCAGCCATGATCCCCTGGGAGCCTAGAGTTGCAGGGATGAAGGTTATTCAAGTGTCCTGTCTTTGTAGAAGTGCTAGGCAGATGTGTCACTATAGGTAGGGTGTCCCCCCCAAAAATGGATACACACGTGAACAGCTGATAGTTTCATTGATATTTCTTTCTTTTCAGATTTAACCCATGAGAATGAATAATTATTCCAAGTATGTATACATTTTAGGGGGACACCTATATACTTAAGAAAGTTCCTATCACTGTGATGCCCTGGAGTTTGTGTTAACAGAGGAGGGACAGTGATATCCTGTTCATGCAGGGTAACCCCGAAAGGTCCTGACTCTCAGCGTTCACTATGTTGGGTAGTGTACTTCTCTCATGGGACCAGGGCAGAGCATGGGTTCCACAGAATACAGCAAAAGAGGAGGCAGGCCACTTCTGGGATGAGGTTATAAAAGACAGTGTCTTCCATTTCAGGACATCTTTTTTTTTGGGGGGGTGGGGGTCACCTGCATCGGGGGAGCTAGTTGCTATGTCTTACAGACACTCCACAGCCTATGGAGAGGCTGCATCAGAAACACCGAGGTCTTCAGCCTCTCCCCTGCAAGGAGTGGAAGCCTGCAGCCTGCGAGTGAGTGTGGGAGCGCCTACCCACGCACTGTGCCTTCCGATGACTGCACCCCTCTGACAGCCTGACCTTAACCTCTGAAAGACCTGGAGCCCGGAGCCAGGATCACGCAGCCAAACCACTTCCAGATCCCTGACACCATGGAGACCGAGAGATAAGAAGTATCGTTTGGTTTTAAGCTGGAAATGTGGGGGATGTTTTTGGGCAGCCACAAATAGCTAACCCGGGGCACATCGGTGGGATGACTGCTTGTCTCGGTAGAGCTATCAGATGATGAGGGAGGCAGAGTGGCCCTTCGCCTTTACAGGATGCTGAAAGCTCTAAGCATCACATAAACACTAGAGACCTTTTCCTTAGAAACACGCACATCTAGCCGAAACCGGTTTGTCTCAGTAGCTAGAGGGTTGGCCTGCGGACTGAAAAGTCCCAGGTTGGATTCCAGTCAAGGGCATGAGTCTTGGTTGTGTGCACATCCCCAGTAGGAGATGTGCAGGATGCAGCTGATTGATGTCTCTCTCTCATCGATGTTTCTAACTCTCTATCCCTCTCCTGCCTCTCTGTAAAAAAATCAATAAAATATATTTGGGAAAAAAAGAAAAACGCCCATCTGCTCATGAGCATAGCGTTCTGCAGATGATTTCTGGGACTTTATTTAATCTCCGGAGCCCGTCTATGAGCGCAGGATGCCCAGTGAGAAAGTCCTGCCCTGGGAGACCAGGTGAAGAGTGATGTCAGCATCCAGCTGAACTAGGAAAGCCAGACAAGCTGGCCGCCAGCGCGCCTGCCAGAGGGACTCACACCGCTGCTCTCAGAGAGAGAGAGAGGCAGCCACCGCCTTTAAAGGCGGGCGTGGAAGGGATGCATGGAACGTGCTTGCTATGGCAATAGCTTGGCACTGATGCTCTCTCCATGTAAATCTGCCTTTTTTTTTTTAATATCAATGCAGCATGTGGCCATAGAGGCCTTAACCAGTTGACTGCCATGACCTGTTGAATTTAATTTTAAAAAGCCCACTGCTTGCATCTCTAGATGTTCTATCGTGTACAAATGGTTCAGGAGCAACACTGGCCTCCCAACTTTAACCAGGGACTCAGGTCCTTTACAGTTAATCTGCTTAATCGGGTCACAGGGAAGTCATGCTGACCTTTTGACCCCGCAATGACCTCTTACTAGATGCGAAGGTCAGGCGGGCATCAGCCATGCCCTCTTCTGTCCCATGGCTCTTGAGTGTCTGGCAATGTGGTGCTACTTTGGGGAGGAAACCAGCGTAATGTTGCTTGTACCTTGTCTGGGTGATTTCCATCTGCTTTTGAATTAGTATTTACTTTTGAATGGAAGTGGAGAGTAAAGAGGGAAAATGTGTGTGTGTGTGAGAGAGAGAAAGAGAGAGGGATGGAGAGAGAGAGAGAGAGAGAGAGAGAGAGAGAGAGAGAGAGAGAGAGAGAATGAACTGGCTTTCAGAAAAGTGTCTCTCCATGAAGATCACCTGCAGTTCTCTGTGGGTCAGTCTGCACCATCAGTAACGGACCACAATAAAAACCCTGGTCACACACGTGCAGAACCTTCTAGTGTTGTACCCAAGCATTCTCCAGCTCTGGCTACCTCCACCTCCGTCTCTCCCACTCTCCAGAGTATCCCACCATCACCATGTGGCTGTAAGACATCCAGGAAAGGCAGAAGGGACCTGGCAAAGATGCTGGAAAGCTGTGTAAAGGTGAAGGGAGGGGACAGCTAGTGTTGCTTCCTCTGTAGCTTCATATTCAAGGACCCAGCACGGGCTGGAGGGCCTGGAGCTGGCTGGGGCTGGAACCCCCTGAGGACAGCAGTCCTCCTCCAGGCTGAGCTCGGAAGCCGAGGTCACGGGGCTGGCTGCGCAAGAGCCTTCAGGAGCCAATGGCCACAGGAGGTGAGATGCCCGCCTGACTCAGGAGATCTGGAAGTGCTGGGCCAGTCTACACCAAGCAGCTCACCCCTCTAATTCTGCAGACAGCAGACCCAGCATGATAGCAGGCTGCAGAAGAGTTCCTGGGATGGAATGGCTATGGCAACTGCATGCAATTCTCATTTTCTTACATTTAAATCCAGTCCTTTTTTTTGGGGGGTACCTATTAATTTTTACGTAATTTAATTGCATTTTATGTTGACCAGAATGGGTAAAAGAGTTTACAAAAAAAAACCCTACCGCATCTTATTTGTGGAAATTTGAACAAAAGAGGTTGTTTTGTCATTATTCCCTGGAAAACTGTTTACCAAACTAATTTGATCTGAAATGGGGGGAGGAGGGGGAATCATTTTTTAACTTTGCTATAATAAAAGGCCCATGCTTGCTAAGAATGCAGAAATAAGAAAGATAGAAAAAACAAAGTTCTGTGTGTGTGTGTGTGTGTGTGTGTGTGAGAGAGAGAGAGAGAGAGAGAGAGAGAGAGAGAGATCAGCATACTCTTCTTTTGATTCTATTGCACAGTGTTAGTAGGAAAAAGACAGCAATGTGAGACCTATCTCCTGGCCAATCCTGGCATCAAGGCATCTATTCAAACCTGGCATCTTGTCTCTGTCCTCAAGGCCTACTGAACTGACCGAAATTATAGCTCCGTTCCCACACAGGTCACATCCGGGGAACATGCCCGAGCCCCTGGCTCCTTTTCCATCACTTCCCTGAACCCGGGCCTCTTCCAGAAACACCTGGAGTCTGCTGCCGTGTCTCCTGGCTCCGGCTTCCTTCGTCCCTGCCAGCTGGCTGTCTGGGGGAGGAGGCTGCCTTACTGCTGACGGGAGGACCGCACTAAAGAGGCAATTAAAACAGCTACTCACATCGTGTGCAAATATTCTGTCCCTCACTCTCTGATACTCCTCTTCTCTCTCTTCAATTGATTTACTTCGTCTGTCATCTCTAAAGGGATGCATTCTGTTTTGCTGAACAGAGAAAAGAAATCAGGAGGGTTATCCAAGTCGAGCTGTTAGAAGTCTGCGGTTTAGCAACTGTCAGCTGAGGCTAATAAATGCTCACTTAAATGTAAAATTATTTTACTCCTTCTGGTCACTGAGGAAGCTGGGGGGGGAGGGGCATGTGTGTGCTGTGTGTGCATGACAAGCAATGCCAGGTCATGTTCGCTGGTGGGCTCCTTGCTGGATGCAAGTAGCACAGGTGTTTCTGACCCGGAAGTACCTGGATGTGCTTCTGGTGTTCAGCCACTTGAGCTGGGACAACTTGTCTCCTTGGCTAACCGTGTGGTTTTGATTTCTCAGAAGGAGGCAGAGTGTTGGTAAAAATGGAGGTGATGGCTAGATCAAAAACTTGGGAGACTGGAGAAACCCAGCAAGAGGGTCAAGAAATCACGGGTGGGAAGGAAGATGTGGACACTATTTCCCTATGTCCTACTTTGTTTATTCACTCAATGACTGATTCTGGGACTCGCATCTGGCATAGGAAGCAGGAATGAAATTTGAAATGTGCTTGTTGATCGGGGTCAATATCAAGGCATCTAAGGCAACATTCAAAGAACCCAGCATAAAGGCTGCTCCTCTTCATCTGAATCACATCCTGCATCTCCCCTCCCCTCCCGGCTTTGTCTCGCCATTCCTCTCGAAATGCCCTGCCCTCACCATGCCCATCCATCCATTCAGCAGACACCCACTCAGTACAGGACGCAGGCACACGTCTCAGAGTCAACTCGAGCCACGGTGGAGCTCGGAGGTGGGTGCTGGTGTCGGTGGTGGTGGGAGGAAATGAGGTACAAATGATGAACAGCTTTCTCTCTCTCTTTCTTTTTTTTTAAGTGCATCAGAGATGCACATCCTGCCTTCCAGTGTGACTCACCGAGAGTAATTAAAATAATCACTTGAGTGAGATGCTTATTATCTTGCGCTTAAGGCCTTTAAAGCAAAGTCATTTTCCAAAAAAAAAAATCTATTTTGATTGTCAGCGACACGAAGTGTAATGGCATTCATATGACTTTCTACTGTTCTTCTCTGCATGCGAACCTTGTTTTCTTTTGCCATTGACTCAGTATTCTCCCTAACAGCTCTGGATCCCACACCATCAGGAGAAGAGATTTAGTAAAACAATCTCCCCTCCCCCTACCCCCATTATCGAGGTACCATGAGTCAGGCTACCTACAACAACACAACGTTTTATCACAAGCAGAATACACACATACACACACACACGCACACACCGAATTGTGCTACAGTTCATGCAACACAAGCAGACAATTTTACGCAGACAACAGAACATGGGCAGGAGGCGGGCTGGGAGACTAAAACACGAACTCGCTTCTCTGCTTGTGAAGGCTGATGGTAGGGGAGTTGCAAAATCCACCTGTCCTCACCATAACAAGGTTTGTTCTTTCCGGCTACCCCGGCTGATCAGCGGTCCGCTCTGACAATCCAGCTCAATGTGTGCACAACTGAAGGACAAAGCTGTAGGGAGTGGAAGGACTGCCATGGTTACACAGACATCTGCAAACGGACGGACAGAGCTTTCCCGAGAGCGTGGAGCGGATGGCATCCCCAACCCCCAACGCATGCAGCAGCAACTGCGCCAAGCACCACCCATGCAAGCCCGACACAGAGCCATCGCTGAGGCAGCCAGGACGGGGTGGGGGGGGCTGTTGGCTCCCCGCTGAATGCCAAAGGGGAGGCCAGGCGGGCCAGGAGGCTGGAGAGAGGGTGGCAGTCTCAGAGGCAGGAAGGGAGGGAGGGATGGCAGGGGGAGGGTGTAGGGAGAGGGAGAGAGGGGCCACAGAGGGACGACAAGAATACCAGTCAGCCCACCTTCAAAAAAACAAAACAAAAAAAAAAACAACGTCAGCCACTCTCAAACTTGAGAACCAACCTGATTGTCTTCTTTATCAATACTAGAGTTATCTCGCTTCAAGATAAACCGCTTCTGGGATTCTTCACCTTTGTCATCTTTTAAATGTTCACAAAACCTTTGCTCTGGTCTGCCAGCAAAGTAAAACATAGCAATAAAAAAGTTTTGCCTCCTGTTGAAAGTTATTTCTCAGCGTTCTTTTTTTTTTCTTTTTCTTTTTCCCCCACAGTGGCATTCAACTTTAAAAGGAAAAGTTAACACGCGGTTTTGATACCAGCATCTCTGGCAACGTACAGGCAGGTAAGGATACAGTATATCCCTTCACACGTGCGGTTAGAATCTCTCTGGTTGGTTTGAAGGTGGAGACTGGAGTTTACAAGCGATTGTAAAAGCCTGCACATATGTAGTGTATTGATGTCCCTCTAAGGCATTGGTTCTCAACCTGTGGGTCGCGACCCCTTTGGGGGTCAAACGACCCTTTCACAGGGGTCACCTAAGACCATCGGAAAATGCAGATATTTACATCCCGATGCATAACAGTAGCAAAATTTCATGGTTGGGGGTCACCACCACAGGAGGAACTGTATGCAAGGGTCTCGGCCTTAGGAAGGTTGAGAACCACTGCTCTAGGGGATCTGGATCGCCACTGCTTTTGAATTAAATCAAGTTCCCGCCCATATTCTAGAACCAACCGACATGCTTAGAACTTGGGAGTAACACATTCATTTCCCAAACTTTCGGAAACTGGGAGAGACAATTCCCCGGCATAGCCTCCTGTTAAAGAGTTTTCTTAATCTGAACCGAGAGAGGAGCATTTATAAATTAGTGCCTTTTTCCTCCACGGATACCTGTCCTAGAATCTGGCTCCAGGAGGCCCTGACATCCTTCACCAAGCTTTGTCAATCCGCTCAGTAATTGCAGAAACTGGAAATATTTAGTTTAAACAGCCTAATGACCGATTAGCAAGGGGGGAAATGCTCCCAACAGTTAAACCTTATTGATCAGCCAATTGATTTTTTTATTCAGTCCTCTTAATCATTTTGCATGATTACAGGAAAGGGCTCTACTGCCTGGTTAATTTCCCACAATCCTCACTGCACTTCAAGGAGCTCAAGGAATGACCTGGGCTGGAGTTTCTCCGCAGAGGGATGCGGAGATATTCGTCCTGGGCTTAAAACAGTTGTTATTGGTGACTCTCATTAAAGGGACCCTGTCATAGCTGATGGATTACTTCCCGAAGCTCAGTGGGTTTTCTGTCCCTACTGGGTTCATTATGCCTCCAGTCACTGGGAAGCCACTTCAAAGTCTCTGTTGCTTAATCTGGGTGACCACGGAGTAAGATCACACCACCATTTCTTTATAGATCCAAAAATAAGCCAATAGCACTTCGAAAACCATGAGTTCATGGAGGTGTATAATTCAGATATTGGTGATTATCAGTCAGCCCACCTTCAGAAACAACGTCCTTTCCTTAAATGCATACACATAAATTAGACTGATAGTGGTGAACAGATACTAACAGGAAACTGGAATAATACCAGTTAGAGCTTCTAGAACTTGGTATAAAGCTTGCAAAATTTTTATTCTCTTTTTTCAACCCTTACAGTACAACGTTGATGTATGAGAAGCAAATATATTTTGCCTCTTTCACAGATGAATAAACTGATTAATGACTGATTAGCAAGGGAAAATGTCAATTGATTTTTTTTTAGAACCCAACATCCCAAATTATTAATCCACTTTATGTTTTTCCAAAAATATTTTCAGAGAGTATGAAGTAACCATCTGAAGTATGCGTAAAGGAAATTAAACAAACCTAGTAAGATTTTTCCCGGTTGGTTTTATAGAGAATGCAACATTAGAACCTAACACCCCAAATTATTATTGGGCTCCAAGCTTATATAGACTTGTCCACTAAGCTGCAGGCATCAGTCGGTTCATGTTCTTGCAGAGCTGCGATGCGGCCCCTCTCTGTGAATGCAGCACACAGTGGCCAGCGGCCTTCAATCTCCCCATCAAACCCCAAACCCTGCATCACATCATCTTAAAGATCAATGTAAACGTTTCCCATCACCGTTAAAAGGTAGTGGCACATAACAAACCATCTGGATGGGCAAATGCGACAATGGTCTAGCCAACTGAGCTACCTGGCCAGGGCTGGACCTTCTGTTTTACATACTTAATCCTTAGTGCCTACAACTGTGCCTGGCATAGGGGAGGCATTTGGTTAAACAGCTAAATGAAGGAGATGTATGAAGGAATAAAAATTTAGTACAGCTGTATATAAATCAATGCAATTAAAGGAAAAGGTCAACGGGTCACTGAATAAGATATGCAGTCATGCATTGTAAAATTATAAAACAAAGCAGAAGAGAGTCTGGTTAATAGGAGCATAAGTTCAATAACAGGGAAAGGGAGACGCAGTTTAACTTTGTTCCTCATCATTTTGAACTCCCCCACCTCATATCTATTTCTTTTGCAAGCAAAATCTCAAATGATAAGAAGATCATTATAAGAAGATCTTTAAAAATCAAATCCCTGTTTCACATTAAGGGGACTCAAAATAATCATGTTATTAAAGTTTTTAAAAATTGGAGGGTATCTTTGGAAGACAGGTGGAAATAAGAATCTTAGCTTTTCTAGTTTTGGAATTCTTCAGTTTAGAGGGTCATAACTAGGAGAGAGCTATTCAAACACTATTTTTGAAATTTCATTTGCATTTCTTTGTAAGGCTGTTTTATTTGTTTTTCACAGCAGGACATTATTTAGGTAAAATGCTCCATCACATAAGTAAAGGTAGTCCAAGGAGTTTATTCTAATTAACAAGGTAAGTAATAGTTAGAGCAAGAATATTTCCTACTCTGATATAAATTATGCAAAGCACATTTTCCACAACTGCTTTTCAAACAGCTTGATTAAATTCTTTCAACATTATAACCTAACATCTCAAATTATTAATCTACTTCATGATTTTCCAAAAATATTTTCAGAGATTATGAAGTAACCATCTGAAGTATGCATAAAGGAAATAAAATAAACCTAATAAGATTTTTCCAGGTTGGTTTTATAGAGAGTGATCCATGACTAAAAGTTAAAGAGCAATTTGCAGATGAAACTCATGAAAACTATAATACACTAGAGGCACAGAGCATGAAATTCATGCACAGGAGGCGGGGGGTGTGTCCTTCAGTCCAGCCTGCACCCTCTCTAATCTGGGACATTCCTCTCACAATCCAGAACTGCTGGCTACCAACTGCTTGCCTGCCTGCCTGTCTGCCTACCTGCCTGCCTGATTGCCCCTAACTTATGCCTGCCATCCTGATCACCACCTAACAACTCCCCTGCCAGCCTGATTGACACCTAACTGCTCCCCTGCTGAGCCAATTGCCCCTAATTGCCCTCCCCTGCCAGCCTGGCCACCCCTTACTCTCCTCCCATGAAGGCCTGGTTGCCCCTAACTATCCTCCCCAGCAGGCCTGGTCACCCCCAATTGCCCTCCCCTCCAGGCCTGGTCACCCTTAACTACCCACTCCTACTGGCCTGGTTCCCCCCAACAGCCCTCCCTGCAGGGTTTGTCCCCTCCCCGCAACTGCCCTTCTCTACCAGCCTGGTCACCCCTAACTGCCCTTCCCTGCCAGGCTGGTCATCCCTAACTGTTCTCCCCTGCTGGCCTGGTTCCCTCCAATTGCCCTCCACTGCAGGCCTGGTCCCCCAAAACTGCCCTCCTCTGTAGGCCTGGGTCTCCCCCCAACTGTCCTCCCCTGCAGGCCTGTTCACCCCCAACTATCCTCCCCTGCCAGCCTGGTCACCCCCAACTGCCCTCCCCTGCTGGCCATCTTGTGGTGGTCATCTTGTGTCCACATGGGGGAGGCCATCTTTGACCACATGGGGGTAGCCATTTTGTGTTGGAGTGATGGTCAATTTGCACATTACTCTTTTATTAGATAGGATAGCTAAAGTATTGCATGTAATTAAACTAGAAATTACTGATAATGTACCATTATATTATACCTTTTAAAAATCCTTTTTATCACGAATTTAACATCAGAATATTATTTCTTAGCCATAAAATGAACAAAACCAAAATAATATGTGTACCTTTTTAAAAAAAATGGGAATACATTATTTTGAATGTCTCAATATAAGAATGTAATGCTAAGAAAAGCTCCTCAATCCTGCAAAATGTCAAGCTCTTTATGAAGGTATTGATAACTGGAGTTTACTACTTATCTCAGGGGCATGCATCACAGGTGCTTAAATTTCTTTGTTTCTAGTGGATTTTAGCTCATGAGTTATTATTTCCAGCTTTCTCTGTATCATCAAAAAGCAAAAAATAAGAATTTAATATTTCTTCTTGATGAAAATATATCTTCCCTTTTAATGTAAAGCAAGGTTTTCCCACAATTCATAGCAGGCATCCACTGTGAAACTCCTTGCTCATGCAGGGAGGATAGCACTGGCATCCCCAACAAACCTTTCAAAAATTAGAATTAACTTGCCCTAGCCGGTTTTCTCAGTGGTTAGAGTGCCGGCCTGTGGACGGAGGGTCCTGGGTCTGATTCTAGTCAAGGGCACGTACCTCAATCACAGGATTGATCCCTAGCCCTGATCTAATCACGTGTAGGAGGCAACCAATGAATGTGTCTCTCATATCCATTGATGTTTCTCTCTTTATCTCTTCCCCTCCCTTCCACTCTCTCTAAAGTCAATGAAAAAATACCTTCAAATGAGGAATAACAAAAAAAAAATTAGGATTAATTCCTCATTGTTCCTTATTAGACAGCTCATGAATTGAAAGGAAGTGTGGTTGAGTGAAATACTATGTAAGTCAATCAATTAATTCTTCCAGTCAATTAATTCCAATTACAGTTAGAGTTTTTCTCTTTGAGCTTAAAATAGATGAGCAGTTCTTATAATGATTTTTAAAACCTCTTGTTCTAGGAGTATTTTCAATGGTTTGCCCTCACTGACAGTTTCTGAGGCCAAATTTATTACTTTTCTTCCAAATAGCTTCGTCTTTCCCTGTTGTCTCTCTCCCTCTACACACAAATGAAGAATTCAATTCCATGAAATATGAAGGTGCACAAAAACTTTGAATTTCATACTGAATCACTAAAAGATGGTCCTCAATATGCACAAATACCTTAATAAAAAAAAGGTTGTTGCGCACAACAGGATAAATATTTTGGTGGTGTAAACATCTATCAAAAAAAAAAACTTAAATCCAAACATATAATTAGAAGAATCTAAGTTTCCATTAATGCTTAAATTTTTTCAATTCAAATATTTACAATTAATTTTTTTCTTTAAAAAACAAAGCCCAGCCATTCTTCTTTAAGTATTTCACAATCTCCACTATTATTTTGTCATTTTGTACCATTTTAGTCTTATTCAGTGAATCTATACTTTATAAATCTAATATAGCCAGTGCTTATTAGCATCTTTCAAAAGGATGTTCTCAGTTCTCTACACCTTTGAAAATTCATTTTATTCTTCTCTATTTTGATTGTGTACTGTGTGTATAAACAGAGACATGCAAACTAGCATAGGATTACACCCTGACCTTCCTCTAATATAAGGCTATTCATGAGCAACAACAAAATCAAGCAGAATAGTCAAAGGCCCCAAGGGTCAGTAAGACATCTTCTCTTAAACTGGTACCACTGCACGGGCACACTGGCCAAGGGCATTAAGAGCCTTGAAAGTGTCAATCCTCCTTGACACAGTGAGTCTATTTCTAAGACCGAAATCATAGGAAATAGTAATGAATTAATACACAGTTCCATTGATCAAGACAGCAAAACAGTGGACATCCATGGTGGATTGATTAAGTAACTTAAAATATCTCCATATGTAATATGCAACTGTATAAAATGATATTCAATACTTTACTAACATAGAAAAGCATTGTAAAAGATGTAGCATGACCAGATTTGTTGAAACTACAATATATAATAATAACAACACTGGAAGCAGTGATTGTCTCTGCATGGTAAGATAATGCGTAACTTTCACTGCTAGGCATTGATATACTTCTGATTATTATAGTAAACATGTATTATTTCAGAACAACAAATTAACAAAAACTATTAGTTTAGAAAGATGGGAAACAAATTCAACAATTTAAAAGTGGTTTGTATTTAATCACTGGATTATGAACAGTGAAAATATTCTTACTTTCTGAATAGTTTCTAAATTTTTGTTCATGGCCTATATTATTTTATAATCGGCTAAAAATATTTTATTTTGCCAGAGCAATTCTTAGTCTTTCTGCTGCTCTGCTACTTTAAAAAAATACCAGGATTAATTATGGCCCCTGCTTCTGGTCTTGGCTTATTACATTAAGACCTTCCAATATATATAATCCAATTAGCAAACAAATGTTATTGCTCTGTCTTTGTTGATCTATATGCACAGAAACATGCATTTACTAATGATAATAACTAGGTGCTAGTGTCTAACTCAGCCTTTTTTCTTCCTTTTAAAGGCAAAATCTAAATTATAATGATATAAAAAAAATAAGAGGGACAAGGAATAAAGGAGAGAATGTGTAATTTGAAAAAGATAAATAAATCACATGCAACCAAGACCTGGAATATTATATTATCTGTCTGTGAGTTTGGCCATTTCTGAACTCTACGGAGCCCAGTATCAGCAACAATACCAAAGAGGCTTACACGCCAGTGGATCTACTTAGCTTCACAAAACAGACATATTGCTACAAGTGTGCCTGTACATTGAGGATTTCCATAAAGGAAACATTTAAAAAGAAGGCGGCTGCCAGCCAATGTGGCTCAGTGGTTGAGCATCAACCTATGAACCATGAGGTCACAGTTCAATTTCTGGTCAGGGCACATGCCCAAGTGGTGGGGCGTGCAGGAGGCAGCCAATCAATAGGTCTCTCTTACCATTGATATTTCTATCCTTCTCCCTCTCCCTTCTTCTATGAATTCAATAAAAATATTTTTTTCAAAAAAGAGGGCTAATACCGATCCTGTCTTCTCTTTAAGCTCTGCATTCTTTCATTTCAATATTATAGGAACATCACTACAAATATTATATGAACTTTAAAAGGAAGTAGCATTCATATATCGGATGACTCAAAGCTCAACTCCCCAGAAAACACCATGCATATTAGCAGGAGCCAACAACTTTACATAAAATGGACGTGAACTAGCAAACTCAATGTACCATAGCAACAGTTTTCAAATTAAGCTAAGTTTTAAACAATTCACACATAAATGGCTGATTGGCAAGCCTAACAGAATGAGGCTTTTCAAAACACCCATTACTGTGCTTTTTCAGCTCTGCAGCTTACTAACTGTGCGACTTCTTGCAAGCTACTTAACATCCCTATGACAGAAGTGTTGTTTTGTTGTGAAAAAAAAAGGGAAGTAATAACACTTATTTCAAAAGGCTGAGGGGGATTAAATGAGGCACAGACTATGCCAGTAAAGTGCCAAGCCCAATGCCAGACACTAGCAAAGCACTCAGGAAATGTTACAAGCTACTCTTCGCACTTTTTACATGTTTCTCAGGAGCCTAGATCAAAAAGTCCACCAATGGATAATGAATAAACATTTACATTCGTGTTAACCTTAATTAGCATAGATCCAATCTATCATAATCAAATAATGGTTTGACTCATCAGTTCCAAATAAACAAGGAATAATTTTCTTAAAGTAACATGCTCATTGAAAGCTGCTGAATTTTATGATCATCGTTTCTTGGCATTCAAGGCTTTTTTGTTGCTTGCATACATATTGTAATGGTGTATAAACAAGTACTCCATTTAAGCTTATATGCAAATATTTTTACTTGCTGAGAAGGTGCAGAATGATTGGTATATTTTAATGGACATAGAATTAGCCGGTAATTTTTGTATGTATAAAAAAATGGTCTGTGTTAATATTTCCGGGTTGAAGGCCAGGAGATTGAGAAGTAGAGATTGGAAAGTTTGTGGCTATGTTCCCCTGGGAATGTTGTGGAATCTAGAAAGGCTGAGAAGTTGGAAGGAATCTGGTTGGGGCATAAAACGTATTAGGTAGATGTCCACTTCTCTTGGTAGATTCCAATTTATTGTTGGAAGATCTGTATTAATAACTACAGTCTAGCATCTAAGTATACAACTGAGTAGAAACCAAACACCTTTGACCATTAAACTACAATTTTTTTTTAAAAGTCTACTCTATGCCCTCATTATCTCCTTCCTACAGCCATGGTCACATGCCAATGGCCGCTCTCGGCTAACAAAAATCTTAAGATTAGATTCATTGTACACAACCAGGTTTTCACCTACAAGTGTGTCCGCAACCTTGTCCCAAGTGCTGAAATGACTGCCCATTCCTATGACTTCAAAGCCATGAAGGGAACTTTCAGGATCTGAGGCTCATTCTGCTGCCTGCACAAGCGCAGCTGTAGATGAAGAATCAACCCACAGCGATGGCGCTACCTCCACTACTCTTGTATGTTTAGGGAAATACTATATGTAGCATGAACATGTACAGTGAACCTTTTTTCTAAATACAGATCATGTTTTTGCATACTTATACACACACAGGGTCCTGACCAGATTTAGGTTGGTTCCTCAAATAGACTATAAACAGAAGATAGACATGTTCCATAGTCCATGTTTCTTTTGTTGGCAGCCCCGTATAGAACACCGATAAGTACTTTGTGCTTTACAAGGTTTCATTAAGAACATGGGCTTTGTCTCACTTCCAAGTCTGGAGGACAATTTTTAATCCTGTGGGTTCTGTGGTCCTGAAGTTTTGTTGGTGTTATAGTTTCAAAGTTCACCAGAGTATAAATAAACATTGTTGAATTGACGTCTCTGTTCAGTTTTTTAAGGTAATTAAGTGCAAATTAGGAGGTTGTAAGGAAATAAAAGGGTACTGGTGAAAGAATAGTGTTTGGGGATTTTATCGTCATCTCAGAGTACTTATTCGATTAAGATTTGTTGTTTTCTAATCTTAGGAGAAGAGTCGTGGCTGAGGGCCAGGAGCAGTGGTTTTAGCCTTGGTCTTCGAGAATTGAGTAGGTGAGAAAGATCAAGACATCAGTCTCAATTTTTGCTCCTGTAAAATGGTTCAGCATTATCTCCCTAGAATGTTATAGGATTAAAAAAATAAAAATTGAAAAAGTATTATTATTCCCTGGGAAAACTTTGTTTAAAAAATATTATATATAGTAAGAATACTAATGTTACAAAAGGCACATGCATATTTCATTTCCACAATTAAGTGGGGGAAATTACACATCGGATATTCAAAGGCTCGTAAATTATTTCAAGTCGGGAAAGGAATACAGCAAACTTATTTTCTCTCTTCAAAATACATCTCTATGGTTTACCTATCTCAGCTATACAACCTTATGGTCTCTGAGATATTTGAGAATAATTATATGAGAAAATATAGTATTTGAGAGAAATGATATGTATTTGGACCAATGTTAACATATGTCTTACTTTGAGCCTGAGTATTGATTAAAATACACGGTTGTTCAGTAAATAAAACTTCATCTTTTTGAGAGCAATACAATTCTTAGTTAGATTTTTGATCTTTGACTTCAGGTCAGATGACTTTCAATGTCCTTCCTATATAAAGTGTAGAGTAAATTTATCATGTTTAGAAACAACAAGATGCCAACCAGCTGCTCATGGATGTCCAAGAAATACCTGGTCTTCTTCAGAAGACTGTCAAGCAAGCATCCACATGAGGATGCCACTCTGTTCATCCACAGCCAAAGGTGAAGAACTATAACAAATGTGGGAGGAAAGTATGGTGTTCTTTTCTGCTTGCTTCGGTAAAAACGCAATTAATCACTTTCAGGGAATAAAATGCCTAAGGGTCAAACACTAAAGATTCTCATTTTAAGCCTTTGCCTCTTCAGATATTAAGCAGAACTATAATGTCCATAGATTCTGATGTAATGCTGTCCACCCCTCTCTGGATCAGCTCACTGAGAAGGTGGGAGTTCCTACAATCCTACCTCCTAGTGTAATAGTCATCCTTCACTTCAAGATTCTTTAAAAAAAAAAAAGGGAGAGAGACAGAGTCAGAATCATCAATGATAGAGAAACATCAATCAGCTGCCTCCTGCACAGCCTGCAACCAAGGTACATCCCCTTGACCGGTATCGAACCTGGGACCCCTCATTCCGCCGGCCGACGCTCCATCCACTGAGCCAAACCGGCCTCAGCCACTTCAAGATTCTTAATGAAGTCAACTGGACTCAACTATTTCACCTAGAGAGAAGCTTTACTTAGTGCTAGAACAAGTTGCATAGTTCTTGTGCTTCGCCCAATAGCCAGCCCAGCTGACCATCTGTTCTGGAACAAACAAGCAAGCAAACTTATCAAACACCTAGGTCCTTAGGAATCAGAGGATTGAGTTCTTGAGCACTAGACTCTTTGGGTGTCCCCCCAAACCTCTGCCGTTAGACCACTATTCTTGCTTCAGGGTGTCTGGGACCTGTCACTGCTCTCCTTCAGTGGATTTGCTCTTTCCTTTCTTACTTTGAGAGTAGGGAACTTAAGGCAGTGACAGTGGGTGGATGTGCAAGACAAAAAAAAATATTCAAGAGATGACAACCTTTTAATATACGCATTATCTGGGTTTAGTTAAACAGACACTCTGACATATGCAAAAACATTCCGATGTGATGCGTGTGGGGTTTTGCCCGTGACTGATGTTAGCCCTTTGGAAAACACTAGTGCAAGTAGATGGTATTTCATCTCCAAAAGGTATACCCCGGACATGAAACCTTTCTCTAGATTGAAGAAAAGGAAAGGGAGTGAAAAAAATTATTTAGTAAATGAGCAATGAGCTGCTCTGGATTTAAAAACATAAAAAATAAAATAAAATAAGCCAGAGAAGGTGTAGATCAAGAAAGAGAGACAAAGAGAAGGGTAAAACTTCTCCTGTAAAAACAGACTGTTCTATTTGTAGCATTTAAACGGTATTTATAAAAGCACTGTTCACACTTTTTAGCCTCCATCTTGAATGTCAAGAAAAGCAGCATTATAGAGAGTATGTGCGTTATAAACACTGTCTGTGGTACCAAAATAGCACAGAACCTAATACCTCCGCCCCAGATTTGCAAGAGGCTCCTTTGGCGTTGACACTTAATCTGACAGATAACAAAGAATTCCAATCGAAAACATTTCAAAGGGCTCGAGAGTGAAACCTATTTCTGGCAACAGACTGGGGAAGGAGAGCTAGCACGAAAGGTTGAATAACACAAGATGGTGAATGTCAACTCAAAATCTCCCTTCATGCTCAACCAGAAAGCAGTCAAGTCTACAAGAGAACGGGTCTCAAACATGGCTACTAAGATTGGTGTGATTGCAAAATGAGGGTGCATGAAAAAATAAATGCACTGTCTGTATTGGTTGAAATTGTATCCAACAGTCTAGTTGACCTATGTGCTTTCTGTTATGGGCTTTTAGAGAAAGAGCAGAAAAACCATTGAGAAGGAAATTGTTCCTTGCTTGCCTATTTTGCAATCCATGTGTCCCTCCCTGTCCTGTGGCCTCTGAAAGTCACAACAACAACAACAAGGCAAAATGCAGAGTTAAAAGCAACCCCAAGAGCAAGAACTCAGAAGAGTATCTGATGGAGAGGGAAGAACAGAAGGATTAAAGGTCAATGACCTTTCCATTTCTCTGACTGTTCAAAACAGGAGGCCAGCGTGCCAACGATCAAAGTGGAAAGCTGGTCAATGCTGAAATGTATTTTGCCGGCAGAGGAGAACGCAACCACAAGACCCGGGAGTTCGGAAGCTTCCAGGGCTCTGAAATGGTCTGCACTTCAAACTGGCCTGCAGGTAAGTAATCTAAGCCCAGAGCAGAGCTCAGTGTCCCTGAGGTCACAGCCACGCTCAGTCTCTGACCTCCAGCTTGTGTTTCTCCACTGAGACCTTCACTCTGAGTTCTGCTGAGCACAGGCTGGGCCTTGAGTGGAGAACGAGCCTCAATCCATCCCTTCCTGTCCTGATGTCTAGTGATCGGAAAAGAAAGGGCTTTCATCATGTTTCTTTGCTCGACACAAAAGTTCACTTCAGGGACACAGTGCTCCTAAAAACTATGCAATGCACACCATTTACCCAGCAAAGTGAAAAAAAAAATTATAACACACACATGTTTTAAGAGAATGCTTTACGTAGGACAGCTTTCCCGTTTAACATGTGTGTTGGCTTATAAAAGTGACTTGCTCTGTACTCTAAAGAGACCCAAGTTCAAGACAGCTCCAAATTTCCAAAGCGAATCATTACGCCTCTTATACTTCTGGTGGGACCATGGATAGTAAGGTGGAAGTAAATACTGTTTTTAAGGATAAAAAAACAAACAAACAACAAACAAAAAATACAAAACAAAATCCAAACCAACAGCTATCCTCCTTTTAGAGCTAGAACATAGGCATCATCTAGCTCAACACTGTCACTTTGCAAGGGACAAACACTGAGATGGCAGATTTCAAATGACGCGGTTCAGGCCGCACAGCCAGTAAGTGAAGAACTGGGTCTGAGAGGCAGCATTTCTACCTCCAGGTTTGCCGCCTTTTTTTTTTTTTTTCCAGCTTTAAAAGCAGCCAAAGAAATAAAAGGACAATTACCCTGGACATGTCCTTGTTGTTTTAAAACGCCTGTGATTCTTAACGTGAGTTACGTTTCGCCATAAAACGTTTCACGGTTTTGTTTATCATCGCAAGGGGCGCTGATGGGGAGGAAAGGAAATACGTTTCAGGAGCTCCGTGAGAGATCGGGGAATAAATCCACTTCATTGCCTGAATTTTATACACTTCCGATCATCCTCTCCAGAGAAATGCCACCGGCTGCTGATCAGAAGGAGCGATAGAGAACACTGTGCATTTTAAATGTCACCCACTCTGTGTTGTACGCCGCGCTGTCATCAACGAACAGAGGAGGGAAGAGGGGATTGCTAGCTAAAGGCAGCGAGGGGCTTACATTCGCGTGCTGCTGGTCTTATTGATGATCACCGATTTGCCTGTCTGATCCACGTTGTGGTCCAACCCGAAGTAAGCCGCCACGCGGTGGACGAGCATCCTCTGATAGGAGGACATCTGGGGGAACTTTTTATAGTGGTTACTGCAAGAGAGGACCGGGGAAATGTGGGGTCAGCATTTCTGCTTCTGGCCCCGAGTCCATTTCACAGGTACACACACACACACACACACACACACACTACACACACACACACACACACACACACACACACACAGCCCTAACTCTCCCCTCCAGAGCGTTCATCTCTGGCATCACCTCAGGTTCCTCTTTGGAGACAAACTGTCCACTTCTTCTAGATCAGTGGTTCTCAACCCTTCTAATGCCGCGACCCTTTAATACAGTTGCTCACATTGTGGTGACCCCCCCAAACATAAAATTATTTTCGTTGCTACTTCATCACTGTAATCTTGCTACTGTTATGAACTGTAAAGTAAATATCTGATAGGCAGGATGTATTTTCATTGTTACAAATTGAACGTCATTAAAGCATAGTGATTAATCACAAAAACAATATGTAATTATATATTGAGAAATATTTATTTCTAATTACAAATAAATGAAATTTTGTCTTGAATCGTGGTGTAGCAACAGTCTTCATATGAGAACAGTAAACTACATTGCTACACTTTGCTACACCGAGGAGCGGTCTGTTGGTTCCTAAGACCATGGGAAATAGGTGTTTTCTGCTGGTCTTAGGTGACCCCTGTGAAAGGGTCGTTCGACCCCTAAAGGGGTTGCGACCCACAAGTTGAGAACCACTATTCTAGATGCATCGATTAGGCTACCATAAATATCTTTTGTCTCCTCGTCGCACATTTCTCTGGTCCAGGAGGACGCAGTGTCTGTTTGGAAAGGATTCTGTTTGCGTCCATGGTACCTTATCGCCGGAGTCAGACGTGGGACAAACGATACGACATCGGATGGGAGTGCAGACGCGTCGCTGGAGATGTGTCATTACACGGTTTACTATGACAGCGGCGCAATTATTTCCAGGCACAACTGACTGCAGCCAGCTGGAGCCCATTAAAAAACTATCATAAAAATGAAAAGGGTCGCTTCTTGTTACAGCTACTCTATGCTAATCAGGGGGCCCCGGTTCACAGCCATTTTGTCAGGAATTTAACGAGCAGGAGCAAACATGGTCCAAGCAACAATTCCCATGAGCATCGAGCTCCAACAGAATCGCCGCTGATCGAATCAGCCATCGGATTCCAGGGTTTACCCATCCCGAAACCTTGCCAGAGTGACTAATTCCACCCAAAATGCCAAATGAAGACACAGCGTACAAATTAACCGGTCCGGCCATTTCACATACTTGTTGTCACTGATGAAATCAATGATTTCCTGCTCCATTTTCAAGAGTATCATCCTGTCCCTGAAAAATAAATGCGAAAAGGTAGTTTTTAATGTACTTTTTCCGTTGCCAAAAAAAGGCTCAAAGGTTTTATTTGGATGCGTGAAAAAGATTGAGTCTCCAAACCCTTATCTAACGCTTCTTTTGAATATGCTATATAAGACATATGGTTTCCTTCCTCTTAAGATTATTTCTAAACTCACTAATTATTAAATATGTTTCATAATGGGCACGTTTGCAATTTTCATGTTAATTAGAATATGCAAGGTATTAGGCGCATAAAGCACATCAAATAAATTGTATGTTTTAAATTAATTGGAAACTAGAACAAAGCAAAGCCCAGGCAGGTGGTTATGTAACTGCATTGAAGCGTAATTGGCTTGTTGATATTGATTCCCCTCCCTCTATTTTTCCCCTTAACCCGTATCTCTTTGTGGCCAGGAAAGCAGAATTTGTAAACTATGACTTATTCACCCAGGAATTAAGACTCTCTCTCAATAGTCAACATACAAACACAGGAGAGGATATAAGACATCAGAGAAAGTGTCTATACTTTACAACTCCCCTCTCAGAAGCATTGGGAAGGATGAGTTCAACGATAATATTCCACTTGAGTCTTCTAAAAACAAGAGGTTTGTTTAAGAATTTACCTGGAATTATTCTTTAGCGTGTTAATCAGAAACTCGTGTAAGTCTATGCCTGTAGAATCCGTGTATTCTTGGCTGCAATCTGAAACAAACAGCATGAAGGAGTTGTCAGGAATGAGGGTGGTGGTGGTTGGAGTGAGGGATGGGGGTGGGGGTAGCCAAAAGGTTTTCCCAACCTTCCCTGTTTCCCTGTTGCTCAGGTAACCTTTAGATGAAGCTATTTGATATGAAAGATACCTATTTCAAAATGAGCAATCTGACAGTCCAACATCAGAATAAAAATTAGATTCAGGGATTGAGAACATCCAATAGTTCCAGAGTGTGGTAGATTCAACCACCATGAGAGGCACAGTCTGGGTGGGTGGTGGGCGGAGTCAATTATCATGGGTTTCTTCTGAGCTTAAAATCAGCAAGGTCATGACCTCCACGTGACATGAACTCTCAACCCACAGAGAGAGCTCTGGATTGGAGATCTCATGGAACCCTCTTATTTTTAAAACAGAGAAGGCAAAAAAGAAAGGAAAGAAGGAATGAAGGAATGAAGGAGGGAAGGAGGGAAGGAGGGAAGGAAGCCCCAATTATCTAAATATTAATCAATGCAAAATGCAGCAGGATAGTAAATATTTCCAGGCCTTCCAAATCTGATTCTAGCTAAAGCTTAGTTTCTAAAACCATTTAGGATGCTGTGTTTCTTTACTCTTGTATACACACCTGGGATTCTAGATATTCAGCAGTGAATATAAGCAGATAACAATTATAGAGCAAAATGTTAGAAGTAGTTGCTGTTCCCTCAGCTGATCAAATGCCCTATACTTTCTCAGTTCCTAACAAAAGTCTACTGCAATGTCATTTGTTTGTGGCATTATTCATTTCAACTTAATGTAAATTTGTTTTTGTTTTTCTTTTAGTTTTGTACAGTTCTATGGATGGCAGCAATTTGAAAAGTCTGGCTTTTAGGATTGCAGATTTAGAAGGAATGACTCCTTTTGAGGAAAAACTTTATTGAAGTAGAAATGTGTATATTTTAAGTGAGATATTGTGTAGCAGTATATGGGTTGCACAAACCAAGTTCATCTGTGGCAGGTAAAATGTTAAGTGTGTTTTTCATTGACGTGGATACATACATCTGTGCTTTGGGGAGGATATCATTGTGGACTGAGCATTGCTAATCCACTATCTGTCCTTAAAGATAAACATGAAAGATAAGAGATAAAACTGGGTATCATTGCTGTTCATCAATCTAAATGGATGGGAGTAATTAACCTGAGACAAGAGCAAATTTATAGTCACGGCTCCTACAAACTTATCTTTGAAAATAGGAGGTCCCGATGAAACCCCCCCAAAAATGTGATCCTAAAAATAACCTTTCAGGCCACACAAATAATGACACCATGAAGAGGGGAAAAAAAATCAAGTTCACATCTTGTATACACACACACACACACACACACACACACACACACACACACATAAATAATAAGTTTGATGGGAGGTAAATATGCATGTAAAATATAGAATTATTCTGATTCTTCATTTTGCTAAATTGAGTAAGTTAAGAAAACTTTCACATTCACCTTTTGATAACATTCTGATCTTGGGTTTTTCAGAGGATTTATCTTTGTTTTTATCCTTTTCTTTTTCTCTTTCAGGGTCATCTTTCCTAGATTTATCCTCCTCTTGCAGGCTGGGCAAACTGGAAAGCTGTAAATGAATGGATTCCTGTTGGGGAGAAAATATAATAATTTAGGGCCGGATTTAATAATTTCTGTCTGGCTTCCAGTTTGCATAGAGCTTATCACGTACAGGCAAATGAAAGCCAGGTGCAGTGTTTTATTTTTTTTCTTTCTTTCTTTCTTAAATGGCAAAAAATTCAACCTGTCAGAAAAATAATTGCCCTTGCAGTTGAATTAAAGTTCAGGAGTCAGTGGCAGGTCAGGAGAAACATTCTAGCACTAAAACTTTGCCTCGCGATGGTTAACCTTAAGCAAGTTACGTTCCGGTAGATCACAACTCTTGTTTCCTCTACAGGTTTACCTGTCAGCAACTAGGAACAGGTTTTTATCATTGAACTTGCGTCTCAGCCACTGCCATGTCTCAAACATGGAGTGGCTTCCACAGTTCTTTCCTATGAGCTCTCATAAGGAGCCGCTGGCACAAATACAGACAGACAGATGTTACGAATCATCATTACATGTAGAACAGACACAGATAAAGACCCTACTAGCCAATTTACAAGAGAAAGTCTACTTTACCACTGTATCAACAATCATTTTTGTACTACTAAGAAAAACCGAGCTAAATAATTGCAGGAATATTAGGTATGCATTATTGTCATACATGCATGGTTTACAAATGCCCCTAATAAATCATCATAATATATAGTTACAATAAGCATCGCCTTTTAGAAAAGGGTAGAAACTAGAATTATATTTTCTATCAGTTATATATAAATATTTTGTACGAGTTCCATTTTAGCATCAGTTCATCCTTTCCAAAATGTAAGAGTCTCTTGGACTATTGCTTGGTACAAGACTGACCATGTATAGAGTATTTGCGGCTGAATCCGTATTTGTATTTATTTATTTTGCACTGAAAAACAAAGCGTTTTGAATTAACTTGTATATCAGCCATTTGGTTGATGGTATGTTCACTGTTTTTGAAGAAGAATGAGCCAAATTATGTTTTTTTAGTTTTATGACAACCCTGTGCTATGATTGAAACGATGACAAATTAGTCAACATTAAGCCCACATGCTCTTATGTAAGAGATCATTTGATGGGAAAGCTTTCTTTCACCAGTGACATTAAAATTTATGATGTAGGGGGGAAAATATTCCCAGTGACTAATAGTGTTTTTCACAGGAAACTAAACTAGTGCTCATCTACATGTGACTAAATGGATGCTGTACATCCTCAAATTATGGCCAATCTGGGGTTCTTAATGGTTCTTCGGTTCACTTGTCTGATCCAACAAGCATAAAATCAAAGCCCCCCAAAGCCAACTTTCTTTTTGGGGGGGAGGGGCTTCATTGTGAATTCATAGCTGGAAGAAAAAGTCACCACGGCTGGAAAGACACGTGCCACAGAAGATGAAATAGACTGTATTCTCATGAAACATATTTATCTGAGCGGATGTCCTGACAGTCACATATTTATTCTGGAGATGAACATGTAAGAAATATGTAAAACTGAGTGTTTTAATCACTTGATTTGGGACCGAAATGTCTTAGTCCGCAACGCTTCAGGCAGATTTTTAGGGTTATGATTTGTTTCTACTTGCTAAGAAAGCAGGTGGAACATGCCTGTTTCAGAAGACAGGAAGGAGGTGGGAAAAATATCAATCTGACAGCTGATCAGGTGGGAAACTGAGGGTACCGGGCCATGAAAGGGGTCTCATTGCTTCTTCAAAACCAACTGAACCTTCCAGCCTCCGTAAGTTTAAGTGTTAAATCAAAGAGGCTGAGAAATGCTCATTAAGAGCAGAGGCTCGCTGACATTATTGACCAAAAAATAAATAAAATAAAAAAATGGAGAAACTCATGCCATATGTGGGATAATACATACTCAGAAAAACATCTATCTGTTCTAGACAAACATATACATCATGGTGTTGAAAAGAACACACAAAAGTGCTATTGAGTTGGTAAAAAACAATCTGTTATTTTTTAATATTTTTATTGATACGCTCCATAATAAAATACAAGTGTTAATAAATACATCGGTACAGGATAAGTTTATGTCCAACAACAGGAGAAGAATGGTTCAAGTTGCACTCATACACCGGTCAAGAGGATCACATTAGAAAAGCAAAACTCCTTTAACTGAGGGACAGACTGAACCATCAACTATGGGTCTGAGATCAAGTAATACAGGTAGCAAGAGTTTTTCCCACACAGGAAAAAGAAGGCAGTTTTCCAAACACTGTTGAAATGTACAGACAGGGGAAGCGGTACAATCCACACGCTGTATACGTCTGCCAGGGTTCCCTCTGGGATTCAGATCCCATACTTGGTAAGTGCCGGTGGTAGCTAATGAAGGCATGGCGTATCAAGTTCAAAGGTCTGCTGCTTTATTCTCTAACAAGTCTAGCGTGGGCCCTTGCTTACATGGGTGTCTGGCTACTGTGCACCCACCGCCCCTCAGCCAGTCCCCAGAGAAGAAGCTCGCAAGCTGTCCTTCTCTCCTAGCCTTGGTTACTGAGCTTGGAGCCAGCCAGTAGGAACAAAGCACCATTTTGCATCTTAATTCTCTGCACCGATTGGTTGGAGAAACTAGACTTGGGTCCAGGATGGGCACTAGGATACAGATGCTCTCTTAAAAAAAGAACAATTTCCTCCTGCCTGGCCAGTGTGCTCAGTGGTTGAGCATCAACCTATGAACCAGGAGATCACGGTTCGATTCCCGGTCAGGGCACATGCCCGGGTGGTGGGCTCCATCCCCAGTATGTGGTGTGCAGGCGGCAGCTGATCAATGATTTTCTCTCATCATGGATGTTTCTATTTCTCTCTCCCTTCCTCTGTGAAATCAATAAAAAATATACTTAAAAAAAAAATCTCCTTCTGGCATCTTGCCAAATGGGACACAAGTCAGATTACATCTTTGCTGGCTGTCCTCCCCTCCCCTGCATTGGCGGAGGGGACAACGGGGACAGCCCTGCTCCCAGCGTCTGCCATTCGGGCAGCGTTAACACGTGGCGTGTGCAGTACCTTACAAGCCGTCAATCAGCACGGAATCGTGCCCGCCGGGCTGGTCACGTGACTCCCCCCTTTTCCATCTCCAGTAAAAAACAGAAGCACAAAGAAAATGCGGAAGGAAAGCCACACGTTTCTCAGAACCCAAGGAAAAGAAAGCTTGTGGATGAGACATCTTGATGGCCACGGAAAGGTGGCCTGGTCATGCCCGCGACGGGAGTGGCATATGGAGCAAACGCGGCTGGGGAACGCAACGTCCTCTCTCAGGACAGAACCGGGAAGGAAGGGCTTTATATTTTTGGTCCTTTTAAAGCAAGGGCTCTCTGGAACCAGGGGGAGAATTCAGAGGGTTTCAATTAAAGTTACAAAGAAGAAAGCCCGACAAGACCCAACAGAGAATAACGGTATCTGAAATCAATATTCCCTCCCCTGGGCTCAGAGAAATCATCCCACGTTTGTCTCCGCTGCTCGCAGCCTCCGATGAAATCAGGGAAATAGCGGCAGCAAGGCTATTTTAATAAAAGCTAATGCGATGCCTACGAGGCAAACAGCAATAAAGAGGAGGTGACGTTGCCCGTGTGTGTCACCAAAGGGCTTTGCTGGAAGTTGGGTCTTTGCGAGCCACCATCACCGCGTGCCTATGCAGCGGCGCGTGTATAACGTGAACTGAAGTTCACCATCAGCTCAGATTCCTCTCTGAGTCATTTTTCCAGCATCGAGACATCTCCGCTAACAGCCACCCAAGTCTTTTTCCCAACCCAATGCACCTTTGTCTCTATGCCTGACGTTTGGTTCTAGCCGAGGGTTGTGTTTCTGACAGGCCAATGCGTTTTTGGGGGAAGGGAGATGTAGCCCATCAGGACAGGGATGGGGCGCTTGGGTCTGCTTTGGGTTCAGTCTTAGCAAAGAGAGAGCCTTTGAGGAAAACGCAGCCCTGCCGGGCTTACTTTTTAAAGTTTTAACCTAAACTCTTTTGAATTCCTTTCCATGTGCAGTTTTCAGAGGGTCTGGAAAAAAAACAAACGTGATGCTCGGTGACAAACCGTGACACCCGTCTCAAACGTCTCATACACGGGGGATGGAGCCAGAAAAAAACACCCTTTCTCTCTTCCAATGATGCTCCTTCGCCCCCCAAACGCCATCTAATGCCAGATTCATACCCATGCAACACCAAGGTGGGTCCCCGTTCGTGCAAGTCACCATAGCAACGGGGGTGGGGTGGGTATACCTGATCTTGGAGACTTTCCCCTCCGGGTCTGGCTGAGGATTCTTCACAGACAGCGAGGCTGCGCGTCAGTTTACCTTTCCCTGCTCCTGACTGGGGAGGGGAGAAAAGAGGGGTGGAGGAGAGAAATAAAGGACACACACACACACACACACACACACACACACGATAGTCACCTCCACCTTCCCGTGACACCCCCAAATCAGAGCTCAATGCTGAGCTTCGGGGCAGCCACCCAGTGCTGTCCACATGGGCTCATGGCCTCGGGCCCTGGTGGTGCCGGGCACAGAGGGGGGGGCAGATGTAAGGATGGGTGTAAGGAAGACCTCCAACTCTGTGCCCATCACATGGGAAACGCAGGAGGGAGGGTGGCTGCCATGTCATGGAAATGCCAGAAGAGAGAGCTGGCGGAAGAGAACATCTACTGAAACGAAGCCGGGACGCACTGTAACTGGGAAGATGCATGACGAAGATGACAAATGTGTCCCAGACACCGGGCCCTGTCTACTTCCAGACGGACAGCAATGGGGAGGCGGAAACAAGTCGCCCCGAATTTTACTGACGCTGCAAACAAGACAAGCAGCTGCTGGCTTTGCAAAGCAGGCCAACCCTGCAGGTGTGAACTTGGGTTCAACCGGGTGCCTGTGCACCCTACATGCTCTCATGGACAATCAACCAGAGCCAGAAAGGAAGATGGAGGTGAATGTGACCCCGCTGAAAGCTGACAGAAGGGGTACAGCCCCCGTCTCCCCCAGTCTCTCCACGCGACCCTCCAGGTGGATGGCAAACCCGTCAGTTCAGGCGTCACATGGGCCACTGACACCCACGCCACCAGGTCTGCGTGGGATCCCCGGGCCCCTACCTTTGATTTTCTTCTTTCTTGGTTCTGAGCTGCCAGCCGCCTCTGTGTATCAGAAATAAAGCAAAATAAAACACACAAACTGTAAACAGACAGTGAGAGAATGAGAGAGGAGAGAGGAGAAAAGAGAGAGAAGAGGAGAGAGGAGAGAGGAGAGAAAGAGAGGGGGGTGAGAGGGAGGGGAGAGAGAGAGAGAGAGAGAGAGAGAGAGAGAGAGAGAGAGAGAGAGAGAAGAAAAAGAGGGAAGGAGGAGAGGGAGCCAGGGAGGGAGAGAGAGGGGGAGTGGAGAGATAGAGACAGAGAGACAGAGAGAGAGCAAAGCAAAATAAAGGTGGCACTACAGTGGAGAAACCAACAGTGAGAGCCACAGAGGCATTTTAGCGCTGGGAGACCCCTCCCCATCCTCTGACCACGGCGCTGTGCGCTCTCTGTTTAGCAGCTATTAGCGAGAAGAAAAGCCGACCTTGAGGCGTGGGCCATTATGTGGGTCTCCGCCTTTGCTCGCTGGTAAATAAAAAGGGTTAACACGCTTGTAGGTGTGTGCAAAGAAAATCCATACACACTGTTTGCAAGAGCAGTTTGGTTTTTTTCTCTGTGAAACCTTTTCCCCCTCATAACTCATGCTGTATTTACTCATGTCACTTTTCCAGTCTTTCAGTCCCGCTCATTTCCATGTCTAACCCTTTGATAGTTCTGTCTGTCCATCTCTCTCTCTCTTTCCCCCCTACCCCCACCTCTGGCTGGGAATTGTAGGACTTGGGTTTGTTTGTTAATAAGCAGTGGTTCTCAACCTTCTTAATGCCACGTCCCTTTAATGCAGTTCCTCATGAGGACGTGCATTAGGAAGGATGGAAGGATGAGAACCACTGATAAGAATCTAACCTTAGCCTGCCTGTGACGGTCAGCAGAGCTCATACCTTTGATTTTTCCTACTCTTTCATGAGCTGAGTCTTCATCTTTCCACGGAATAGCAAATCTATTTTTTTTGTTTTGTTTTGTTTTGTTTTAAACTCAGCTCACCTACAGCTGCCTCGGGAGAAGCCTTCCTCAAACCCCTTGAGGGGGTCTGGACATTAGTATGGGGGTGCTGTGTGCAAATTCAGTCGCTGGATGTTTTTCATGTCAAAGGGCCATTTCGGGCACGATTTAGTCAGGAAAAAAAAAAAATGAATGACCAGTCATTGGGAAGGGAGAGCAGAGCTTGATGGATTTCCCGGTCCTTCTCCCCGTCACACTCTTTTGCAGAAAAGAAGAAAACAAGCTGGCAAAGTCGTCTGACACGGGACAAGCAGGAGCTGGACCCCGTGGCCTGAGAACCAGTGTCCCCCCAGACTGACCTGCAGTTCCTGCTTCTCCTCTTCATCCAGACTCTCCGCCTTCACGATGCCGTTCTCCGGAGTGGTCCCCTCTTGCTCCGCCCCTCCTTCCTCCACGATGGCCGGACTCAGGTCCTCTGGCTCCGACATGCTCTCAGGCGCAGGTTCAAATAGCGAGGTTGGAGGCCCTGCAAGGCGAGGGTGCCAGACGGTCAGGTGGGAGCTGGGGGTACAGTATTCATCATTACTTTGGAGATATTTCCACTCCTCCCTCCATATCCTCATTCCCAGGAGCAGCTCGGACACAAAAGGAGACAGAAGCCAGATCCCACCAGGTGGTACTCAAGGCGACACAGGACGCAGAACTGGCTGCCCTAGCCACACCCCCGCAGACGCATGCCCTGGTGCACACGCCGGCCAGCAAAATGGGCAAACACACACCCAGAGACGCCCACTTGCACACAACGAACAGCCCCCGGCACCCACGACAGAGCAGGAGGACAGGAGGGAGAGTGTGTCTCCAACTGTTGCACAGAGACCGCCCTGCGCTTCTGAGCCCAGAGGTGGCACTGGTGTTTGGCAGCGCCCGCCTGGAGGATGACTCACAACCCATTTGCAAGTTTTTCCCCCCGCCCCGCAGACACACACTTTTCTAGGGATCAGGAACCCAGGGCACCGGAGGGCCAACATCCCCTTAAGAGGCAGCCACTCCGGATAAATACAGGGTCTGCGCTGGACAATAGAGCTTTCAGGGCCAGAAAAGAACTGGCTGCAAAGGGACAGCGACTGGATTCCTCGCACAGACCCCGGGGAGAGATGCCTCTGTCAGCAGCTCAGGAAGCATGGCTCTGACCGCCGCCTCCCAGGCTCACAAGGGACCACCCAGCCGGACCAGGCTCAGGCTCTGGAGATGATGGCTCGTCCAAGTTCAAGCCTGTTCCCTACTTCTTGCTCTTTCTCTGACCCCTGCCTGACACTTCCCTTTCTGATGGGCTGCGGTCAGAGGAGGCTCATGAATAATTCAGCACTGCCTTTCTTCTCCGTTTCTTTTTCTTTTTAAGATGTGAGCAAAATAAAGGAGAGACAGAGAGAGAGAGAGAGAGAGAGAGAGAGAGAGGGAGGGAGACGGGGAGGAGAAAGGGAAAAGAAAAGGAGCGAAAAAGACACCGCAGCCCAGAAAGGCAGCTGTTTGCCACAAACGTTTCACAGCCACGCCGGTTCTGTCCCCAGTTGGGACGGCGGTCGTTAGCGTGGGACAAATCCCTGTTTTGGTACGATTCCCGGGGAGTGTTTCATGACCATTTGCTCATCCCGGGGGGCTTGCTTTCCGGCAGGCTAAAGGAAATCCGAGAGAAAGCAAAGCCGGGGCGATTTCTGCCGCCGATTTGCTGAGAAGCCACCATGACTGGACAGATGGCAGCTAAATGCGACCCTTCAACAGCACCGGCTCCCGGGGCCGAGGATTGTGGGAACAAACGGGGGACCGGTTTCCCAAAGGAAGGTGGTCTGGGTCTGCGAGAGGTCCCTGAGCCACGCACGCTTGGGGGTTCAGGGAGGCTGCCAGCCTTCCCATGCCCCATCCCAGTGCCCTGCTCCACTGATTCCTCTTCTCCCCGGGAAGCTGGGTCCGCATGGAGCTGACCGAACAGAAAGTTCTGCTTCCCGGGGTGACACACAGCTCGGTTCTCCACGTCCTGGGGAGCGGGGAGGGGATGGGACTTCTGTCGCCCTAACTTTTTTTATTTTTTCCCCCAGAGCATTTCAATCAAAATCAGATCGCGGTCAGGTTTCACCAGGAAAACGGGAGGTGAACACGTTGAGTTCAATGTCACCCACAAACGAGAGAAGCCAGCTGAGCCCGGGATCCAGGTCCCTGTCCGTTCTGTTGACCTGTGGCGAACTGCTCGAGGCAGACAGGCGCATTTATGTAATAATAATAATGATAATAATAATAATAATAATAATAATAATAATAATAATAATACAATAGCAGCAGCTGCAGCAAAAGCTCACAGACGAGATGCCAGCCCCGGGATGAGGCTCCTTACCTGGGGCGCACAATGCCTGCGGGGGCTCCGGGCGACTTCTCCGAATGCAGGCCGGTCAGAGGCAGGCGGAGTCCCATGTCCCCATCCACAGCGGCGAAGGCCCCCGTCCCCGCGGCTCCCTCACGCCGCCTGCCACATGGTCCACCTGCAAGAGAGAGGGACAGTCAGCGGCGGCCGCCAGGGCGGCCCGCATGGCAGGGGGGAGGGCAGGGGGAGCGGGAGCGGGGTCCTGACACTGATGACCGGCTCCCGGCGACACCGCCCGCCCGGCCGCCGCCGCTGAGGCTCCACCTGTCTCCCCGGCTGCCTGCCTCCCCGCTAATGAAGGCTCCCCGGCTGCGGAGTCAGCCCGCACCCACGCGACGAGCTAAAATTAACGCCTGCATTATGCGCCGCAGATTACTCACTTCGGTTTTAACCTTTTTTAGTGAAATCTCTCACTTTCTATGACAAAAAAAAAAAAAAGAAAAAGAAAAAAA
>JAAGEH010000125.1:31072328-31141208 GCA_011751065.1 Lasiurus cinereus | reverse complement strand
TTCCGGTGCCAGTAGGTGGATGCAAGATATACTTCTTCCCATGAAGAAACAGAAAGAACAAACTGATATCCACTTAACCAACTCGGGGCGCGAACAGCCTGGGTATCTGTGTGTGCGTAATTACCAGGACACGTTTTGAAATAGCACTGGGCTCTGAAGCCAGCGAGGTATTATTCTTGCATGCCTGAATCATAAAGTCATCATCCACCAAGATAAAAGTGAATCTGGGCATATGGGCATGAGCAGAGAGTAACATATGGATCACAAATATTTTTGTAACTGATTAAAATTGTTCTCTTTGCTAAGAAAGCAGTGCCAGGAATTCAACTCTCCTCCCAGCCTTTCTGCTCACCAAACTAACCTAACTCTCCCGGTGCCATTTAAGCTTACACTGTTCCAATTTCTCCCACTTTCACGAAGAAGCAAAACTATTTTTAACAAATACCTCTAACCCCACATTCCGTTCGTAGATATCCTGGTCAAATGTCAATTGTTAGCGTGGGAGGGGTGGAGGAAGGAAGAGGAGACTCTATCCATAAAATAATAGTCACTGCAGTTCTTTCAATGAAAGTAAATTTCTAACCATAGTTTAGAGCAGTGATTTTTCAACCCTTTTCATTTCATTGCACACATAAACTGATTACTAAAATTCTGCGACACACCAGAAAATATACTTTTTGCTGATCTGACAAAAAAAGGTGTAATTTTGATTCATTCACACCAGATGGCTATTATGATGTTGACTGATGTCATTTTTTTGTTATTAGATGGTCTAAAGGAAAATAAGTCAATACCCCTAAGGAAATAGTCAGGTATTGCATGTTTTAAAAATTCTTGTGATGCACCCATTAAAAGTCTCTGGTTTAGAGGTTGGTATTTAGGTAGTTAACCACTTGCAAAACAACTGATCAGAAGTGTTTACAGATGTTTACAATGTGGAAACTCAGTAAAATCATTATCATTTCACCTTATATTTTTGCTGTTTCTTATATCTTCATCTTAGTTTAGAGTTGAAAATAGTAGCATTTATGGGGTTGTGGAGATGAGAAAGAGAGGGAGAGAGGAAGAAAGTACATGCAAAATACAAAATATTCTGTCTTCCATCACCACCAACAAAATAGATGTGTCATAACTCTCTCTCTCTCTCTCTCTCTCTCTCTCTCTCTCCTCCTCCTCCCTCCCTCCCTCCTTCTTTCCCTCCCTCCATCCCTCCCTCTGGCATATATTAATCTCTGGGCTGTCATGTGGAGAAAGAAAGATCAAACTTGATTCAGATTTCAACAGTAATTTAGTTCTCAGGGGATGGCTGGAATGGGAAATTAAAGTTGAATTCTATTAGCATGTTGGAAGGGTCACTTTCCTACTCATTTTTCTCACATTTTTTTAAACTAAAAGTTAATGCAGGATGACTAATCTCATCCCAAGGCAGTATTGGTACTTTGTGATGAAATAGCATAACTAGGATTTACTCATTGGAATGACTGAAATGTTTCCCTGCTCTGCACTGTTCATTTTTGTTCTAGCCGGTCACAGTTCTTCAGATGTAAACCACTTGCAAATTGTGGTGATAGTAGTGATTTGTCAATTTGCCACAGGAGATGATATTTAAGAGCTGTACCACTTTATAAACCTCAAGACATCTTATTCTCAAAACAGTTATTCTGCTCAAGTTTTAAAAAAATATTAGGGATGTGTAAGGTACAGTCCCAAGAATCAAAGTAAATGGAAATGCAATTTTTTTTCAGAAATAAAAGCAACCGTACTATGAATAATGTACAAACTAATATGTTCAGCAAGTTTGAGAAAATTTCCCCAGGTGACAAAAAAAATCAATAAGAAATTTTCGCATAGATTTAATTTCCCAAAGAAACTGTCCTTCAATCCAGGTTACAAGCAACACTCAAGGAGGAGCTCTATCTTTAATTAAACTCATTTTGGTCAACTCAACGCACAGGCATTCTATCACATTATGAAGGCTTATTTGGTGTTGCTGCAAAAGTTAGAACTAAGGGGGGAAAGTCTACTTTAAAAAAAAACCACAAAACCCATTCATTCCATGCCTAACTATATGCCCAAAATAATTAAAAACACTCAAACAGAGGTTTGTATACTAGTGTTTACAGCAGCATTATTCATTCATAATGACCAAAAAATGAAAACAACCCAAGTGTCCATCACCAGATGAATGGATAAACAACATATGGTATACGCATGCAATGGAATAGTATTAAGCCTTAAAAAAGGAATGAAATTCAGATACATGCTACAATATGGGTGGACTTCAAAAACGTTATTCTTTGTAAAATATTCCAGAAACAGAAGAACAAATATGATATGAGTCCACTTATAAGAAGAAGGTAGAATAGGCAAATTCATCAAGACAGAGTAAAATAGAAATTAGGGGGGCTGGAGGTAGGGAAGAAAAGAGTTATTGTTTAATTGGTAAGAAGTTTTTGTTGTGGATGATAAAAAAAAGTTGTGGGTGTAGATGTGGTAACAGTTATACACATTATGAAAATATTTAACACCACCGAATTGTACATTTCTGAATGCTAAGGCGGCAAATATCATATTATGTAAATTTGATCACAATAAAAACCCTAAAAAAAACACCACTTTTCTCTTCCTGAATAGGATATAAATTAGAGATAAGAAAGTCAACATACATACAAACAGATCAAAGGCAGAAATGATAGGACTCCTTGACAACATCTCCCCTGACATATTGACAACACATACTTGTGAAGACAAGTTTTATGCATGTAACCTGCCCAGGTTTGTCTCTGGCTCTAACAGATACACAATAAACGGGACCCTGGATAATCTCATCCTCATTTTATCCGTCTCATCTTGTATGAGTCAGTAAGCTTTGCCGGTTGACCATCCAATGTGGACATTGCAAGAATAAAAAGGTGATGTTCAGAAAACCCTCCACTGCCTCTCTCCCAGAGCCAATGTGTGTGTGACCAACATGTTCTCACCCACAAAAGACACCATTCCTAAGAAAAACATGCAACATGATCAAATCTGGTGCCTAGAGCTTACTCTAGGCGGAGTGTTTTTGCCCTGCAAGCCTCAGGGTGCCAATAACCTGGCAGAGAGGACAGGAAGTGACAGAGCAGCAGATCAGCAGCTTTGTCCCATCACTAACCCCCGCCCCCCTTTTTTAGTATAGTTTTTATTTTTTATTGCAGATTCTCCTCATCTGCAATAGAATCCAATAGAATCCATGCCACAAAGAACAGGGCCAATGGCCCTGTTGCTATGTTAGAATATAAATCAAATAATCTGAGGATTATTTAAAAATATATTTTTATTGATTTTAAAGAGGAAGGGAGGAGAAGAGAGAGAGAGATAAAGACATCAATGATGAGAAAGAATCATTGATCAGCTGCCTCCTGCATGCCCCCTACTGGGGATCGAGACAGCAACCCTGGCATGTGGCCTTGATGGGAATGGAACTCAGGACCCTTCAGTCTGTAGGCCGATACTCTAGTCACTGAACCAAATAGGCTACGGCTGAGAATGGTTTGGGGTCAACTATGTGACCACAGGGACTAGCCCCAGGGTTTTTCCATAGCCTCAACTTTCACCACCCCCGCAGGCTGGTCACTACCCAGAGTTCCTACCTCATACTAAGAATCTAGGCATGACTTGTCCAGACACAGGGCAGTCTCATCAAGCTCCAGATTGGTGCCAACTTAAAATAACAACGAAAAACACAGTGCAGGCACACACAGAACCATAGCTTTGCACAGAACCTTGAAATCAGCTCATGCCACTAGCACTAAATCCAGTGATTGGGACAAGACTGACAACCAGATAGTGACAAAGCTGCCCCAAATCTTTTCCTGTTGATGTGGGGTCAGAGCTCATTTTAATACACTGTAGTTGCCTACCGACGGCTCTGTTAGAAATTGATCAGGCTCATCTAATCTATGCAATGAATTCCCAGAGAGTCCCACCCGTGGATTTGCACTGGCCCACTATCTTCCTTCCTCTCTCACAGCCAGCAAACACTGCACAGAGGCTGCACACACACACACATCTCCTGGTGTATGCTTCTTCTCTGAGTATATCTTTAAAGTCACATGGACCCACCTGGGTTTCTAGACATTCTATCAGGTCTTTGTGAAAAATCCAGAAAGCCCATACACCATAAATAACTATCAGAATGACCTAAAGTTATCTGCTGGCTACTGCCCATGTCCAGACCTCACAGTGCCCATCTTTCCAGAGTCCACACGGGAATTTACAATCCGGCATGATTTCCAGGGGCAGTGTGCCTGGGGTTGCACAAAGGCACTTGAATTTGTTCATGTGGAACCATGAGAATCTCTCCTGGAGCCAGAATACAGTGGTACCTCGAGATACGAGTGCCCTAACCTACGATGTATATGCAGCATTTAGAAATGGTTGTCCCCTAATCCTCAAGCGAAATGCCAGGATTTCAGACATGCACAGTAGCCTCCTCAGTGCCAATGGTAACCAAAACAAAGTTTTCCAGGAACTTAAATAACACTGCAGGCATCTTGTGGATAGTAATTCCAAAGTGTGACTTTGTTGAAACAGAAATATTCCAGGCATCCCACGGAGTGAGGTATTTATTGTAAATCTCCCCTCAATATCCCTGTACTGTGACCTCCAGCAACTCTATTTTAGGCGTGGGAGGGACCAGCAACTGAAATGATACTTTTGTTCCAACATTATTAATCTCACCGATGAATTCAGTTCATTTCTGTTCACACAATATTTTAAAATTTCCTCTTGACCTGGACACCAAAAATAGAATCCATTACTTAGTTTCTGATATTGACCATACCTTGTAATGGAACGAGGATTTATCACAAAACCCAGGTTTTTGACTCTGGCTCTAAGGATTAAAAATGATTTTTAAAAAAATCATCATGAAGAGAAAAGGTACTTCTCAAGGTGGAGGGGAGGGGTATTAATTATATTCATCACATTTGACATGAACTCTTCCTTCCTTCCTACAAGACGTGAAAGAGGCATCTGTCATCTCGAAAACAATGAAACCTCACAAACGCGATGCTGTTAGAGGTGCGAGAGTGGGGGTGGGATGTTTGAGTTATTCCAACCCTTTCCTGCAGAAAAGAGGAACGGAAGAGACATCCAGATGAAATGAATAAAAGTGACGATAAATTGGTAAGTTATTATTCTGTCAGCTTTTTGAAATGTGATAAAATTTATGTTTTTCCCCCCATATCTAAATTAAGAGAAATAAGAGGTTCCCCTGCTATAATGTCTCTGTTTTCTCTCATGTCAGTGCTTGGTATTTGGTCCAACAACGTACAAATATTTCACGCCTTCATACAGCCTGTGTGGAATTATTGCTAGAGATCATTACTGACCCCAATCAAAAGGAATCGATGCAGGAGTTTAAATTACCTCAGCTCTTCTTCCCACCCTCCCCTCAAGAACAGGCGAGTGAAAGGTTTTCCAGAGAAGCAAAGAAATCGAAGGAAGCAAAGGCACTTCCCCAAAACGAAGGGCCAAGATGTGGGTCTAAAGGATCTATGACCATAGAGGTGTGCTCCCCAAAGGGAGAGAGAGTGTCAGGAGAGAGGAATTTCGCAGACGTGGATGGATGCTGCCATCCCACGTACAGCATGGGGAATGTCAAGAGCCACAGGAACAAAGGGAGTTTCTAGTTAAGGTGGGTGGCTCTGAGCTACTACCACTGTGTGTTAGCATACTGATTTGGCTATTCCTTCAAGATTCAACAACCACACTAATGAATGTTGTTGTTTTTTAATATATTTTATTGATTTTCTTTTTACAGAGAGGAAAGGAGAGGGATAGAGAGTTAGAAACATCGAGAGAGAAACATCCATCAGCTGTCTCCTGCACACACCCTACTGGGGATGTGCCCACAACCAGGCTACATGCCCTTGACCAGAATCGAACCTGAGACCTTTCAGTCTGCAGGCCGATGCTCTATCCAATGAGCTAAACTGGTTAGGGCCTAATCAATGTTTTTATTGAGTATTGCCTCTGACGTGGGTGATTTTGGGCTGAGTCCCTCGCGTTGATTTTTACATTGTATCCTCGTATCCACCACACCAGGCATTACTAGCCTAAGTGGGGAGGACCACAAGCCAGCTTCCTGCTGGTCCTGTCTCTTCCTGTTAAGTCAGCTGGCTGCTGGCTCCTTCAGTCACTGAATGGATCTCAGGTCTCAGCAATGCCTATGCATCATTCTTTCACAAGGCTGAAAACTTGAACCCAGTAATAAAATTCGCTCCCCTCCCCTTATTTTATAAGCTACACCATGACAGAGATGGTTGCCTGTGGATACCTGGGTCTTATCCCCAGTGTTGAGAACAGTGTCTGGCATCTCCTAGGATCTGATGACTCGCTGAACAAAAGGAGGCTCCGAACTCTAACTGGAAACCAATCCTCGAAGACTGGGTGACTTTACTGCCTCTCTTCCACCCCAAAAAGCAAGGCATCTAATCACTCAGAGATCCGTCTACCAATGGCAAAGGTTAAGGGAAAACACCCTACTGACAGCCATTAACAGGGAAAACCCAGGACATGCTTCTGGATGGATGTGTCTCCAGAAGGACTTGGCCTGGCTGGGCTCTGTGGAGGGGGCCTCTCCACGGGGAGAGAGCGAGCGGAAGCTTACTTGTTGAGCACCTACTGTGTGCAATACTGTGTGGCCTTCTGGGTAAGATCTGAGAGAAAGAGATGGTGCTTGCCCTGAAGGAGCTCCCAATCAAACTGGAGAATTTAATAGACAAAAGGGATTTGAGAGCAAGGAGATCAGGGGACTAAGCATATGTGGGAACAATACACGCCACTTCCTCTTAGGTTTCCTTAAAGTCGTGTGCTCTCAGAGGCCAATTTTGAAAGTCATCTGAAGGGAACTAGCAGATATAATTCAGAGAAGATGAGCAATGGGAAAGGCATTTTCACTAAAGACAGAGGAGAGTGTTGAACCCTTGAACTAAAGACACACATGCAGGTGGGTTTCTTCAGGCTGTTGGTAGTTTCTGAGTTTTTCTGGGTAGGTGATCACATGAATCAGATGCATGGTATATGGATATGCTAATAAACTGACCAGCCAAAACTGGTTTGGCTCAGTGGATAGAAAGGTCTCAGGTTCAATTCCGGTCAAGGCATATACCTTGGTTGTGGGCACATCCCCAGTGGGGGGTGTGCAGGAGGCAGCTGGCTGATGTCTCTCTCTCATCGATGTTTCTAACTCTCTATCCCTCTCCCTTCCTCTCTGTAAAAAATCAATAAAATATATTAAAAAAACAAAAAACAAAACTGACCAGACATCTAGGCTGTGCTCACACGCCCAGGCTATATATATTGCGCCTCTCATTCATCCCCAACTCCACTCCTTACAGTTATTGCATGAAGCTTCTTCGGAGCACTCACTGCATCTGGGTTCCCACCTGAAGGTCCTCTTCCCTCTGGATGAAGTGCCACCTACTTCAGGTACCAGCGTGTTCGTACGTGCCCGCTCTGCCCCTCCTGTTCCGTATTTCCTCATTCTCTACAGGGCTTAGTACTGCGACACAAACTCACAGATGGACAAATGCAGTCCTGAAGATGCAAAGGCCACTGAGCTAGAGGCCCACTTTTGCTGGGGAACAAAAGGGCTCAATGAATAATCCCTGCTATCCTCAGACTTCCTGAAAGGAGATGCACTCAAGATACAGGAGAGATGAATTCATTTGACGTTGGTGCGGTTTTTGTTCTAATGGGTAGCAGCATTGTGTTGGAATGCTTCCTCACCACAGTGAAATCTCTATAGAGCCTCCTTGAAGGGGTGAAAGAGTTTGTCAAAGTGCTTCCAAGATGCCTCCTTTCCTCGGCCAGGGCCGGGGTGGTGGGGGTGGGGGTGGGTGGGGGTGAGGAGGGTTAGCAACTAGAGAGGAAAAGGAGCTATGTGTCTGCAGAGAGAGAACTTACAGAAACTCGAGCTAATACACAGAACAGAATCTCTAAGCCTTTTCTGCTAAGCCATCAAGGGTTTGGCTTGTGTTTGGATCTCCCTTTAATTTTCAATGTCCTAAGGACACGTTCCTAAGGACCAAGGTGGGCACTGGTCTAAGTTCTCTGGACAGAGGGCACTGGGGCCGGTCTATCTTGGCCTACGGATAGTCCTCCTCACACAGTAGGAACAGGTCCAAACCGGCTTGCGGAAAGGAGAAATGGATACGCTCTCGGGAGGGAGATATTTTCAGGACCCGTACAACATATTGGGGGTGTGGGGTCTGTGTTTTGCAGTGACCAGGGCTCACCCAGAAAATAATTCCCTACTTCAGATACAGGAATTGGTGCGTGCCTCGGTGTGGTGGGCACCGTTCCAGGTCTGGGCCATCTGTGGCCGTGCTCATTGGATCCCAGATGCCCTGCTTGGAAAGTAACCGAAAACGAGCATGTGGTTGGCCATTGGAAAGAGAGGATCGGGAGTTTAAAGTTGCCTGGCCTGCCGCCATTCAGTGTTAGAACTGGAATCACGTAACCATTCTCTCCCTCCAAAGGCAGGCCAGGCACGATGGTGTACACCCCACGCACCTGACCTCATGGAAAGCCCCATTAAAACCAACATTCTTGCTTGAAGGGACAGTTAAAGAATTCGTTTCATTCAAGACGACAAGCAATTCCATACATTTTTAAAAATAATAAATAAAGCAATGTAATGGGGGGAAATAAAAACCCAAGATGGCAATGGTAAGTCCTTGGCTTCCATAATTATTTTAAATGTAAATGGGTTAAATTTTCTAATTCAGAAAAAAACAACCACAGAATTGCTGGATGGATAAAATAAAAACATGGTTTAACTATTAAAAAACGAAGACTACGAGCATGATGCAGGTGAATGCCTTCTGCTCTGATGGATTTTCTTGCTTGGGTGCTCCTTGTTGCAAACCTCCAACAAGACCCTTCAATCCTGAAAAACCTGGGTCAAGGAAAATGGGTGTATGTTTTTTTAAAATATATTTTATTGATATTTTACACAGAGGAAGGGAGAGGGATAGAAGGTTAGAAACATCGATGAGAGAAACATCCATCAGCTGCCTCCTGCACACCTCCCAGTAGGGTGTGCCCGCAACCAAGATACATGCCTTTGTCTGGAATCGAACCTGGGACCCTTCAGTCTCCAGGCCTATACTCTATCCACTGAGCCAAACTGGTTTTGGCTGGATACATGTTTTTAATAATTCTCTATATTTTTAAATAGTGATCCATCTAGTGAGTCTTATAATGGTATGAGCTGGTGTAAGCTCTGGGAGTTGTTAGAACCTGTGAAAGCTGGCAGGAGCTGAAGAAAGGAATAAAAGAGGTTATCAAACCGTTCTAGATGAAGGGACTGAAAGAAACTATTGATGAAATTTTGGAGATCCTTGGCCAGTCCTGATTTAGATGATGGGGAATGTTGGCCTGCGAGGTGTGATTACTGTTGAAGGAAAGGGATACTGCATTGTGTGCAAGAATTCCTTGGGGTTCCTGATGGTGAAGTTGAAGAGCTGGTGACATTTTATTCTCGGGTTCTATCATGAACACCTAAGCCAAGGGAATGGAAGTGATACTAGCTTAGCAGATGTTTGGTGTGATTAGAACAAAACAATCTTGAAGCACACTCACTTCTCAGAGACTTAAAGAAAAAAAAAAAAAAAAAAAAAAAAAAAACATGTGGATCTGGAGCAAACTTTTCAAACACAAACTTCAGAAGAAAGACATGAAGCTAAAGCACTGACTTTGATGTGTCAAATGTGCAAGCTTGCACTTAAAAATTAAATGGGATATCATAACCCAAAGTAGGACAACCTAAACCCTGGATGAGGACTGGGAACTTGGTATTGCACCAAAGATTGGCAACGTCGATGCAGTTATTAAAGTTTGCTGGTGTGTAACCTAGGCTACGGATATGGAAATGGCCGGGCTGACATTATCTGGGGAAAGAATCAAATTTATGTTTTGATGTATCACGGAAATGAAATATCTGTCAATCTTACGTAATATGCAATTGGCAGCTTTTGAGCTGCTAGCTTATTTGGGATGCTTTCAAAATTTTAAACAGAGATAAGAAAGGAGAATCAGTAGTTACATTCATAACATAGAGCGATACACGCTCAGAAGTGAACTCCTTTGTTGAATATGGCCTCCTTAATAAAAATTTCAAGGTGTAAACATGGGGAAAATTATACAGTGAGAAAAATGCATACTCATAATGATAATTAAGGAAGAAAGAAAGGAAGAAATGGAGGAAAGGAGGGAGGGAAGCTGGCTGATCAGATTAGCTCAATTGTTAACAAAACCCACAAAACCTGGCAAAGTTAATACGTGAAAGAGAAACATGATATATTTGTAGAAGTTCATGAAGCCTGTAACAAAATTTAATTTTCACAAATAGGTTTCAAACTAGGAAGATGAATAAAAAAAGCCACTATTAGCACCTAAGCAGAGACAAGATTATTCATCATTACAGAAAAATAGTATATTAGGAATAGCAATTCCCTGCATTTATTAAAGTACAGTGTGCAGGAAAATGTGTTCTATACTTTGAATGAGTACACATTTTTACTGAAAAACACAAGAAGGATATAAGGGCAGTAAAGAACATGATGGGATCTGTTGCCTCTCCAAAGTCATGGACATGAACATAAGAAAAGTCACCTGGATCTCTAAGTAACAAAAAATACTAAGCATGTCAGCGTGAATGACGACTTTTAGCCTCACAAAGCATTGCTAATACTGTGATTTAAATATTAAAAATTAAGATAGATAGAGATAGTGATGTACATCTACAGAGAGAGACAACGTGTGTATCATTTGTGCAAGCCCAGGTCTTTGAAACCCTCTGTGGTCCAAAATTAGCCTTATAATCTAGCAGGTGGTGTGCAATCCTGGGCACGCATGCTCCCTGCTGACCTCTCTGTGGCCTGACCATCCCTATGGGGGGTTCTGAGCATGCCCACAAGGGCCTATTCCAGGTCGGCTCACAGTTTTTCTAAACTTCAGGGGCTCCAGCAGGATGTGGGGAGAATAACCCAGGAGCAGAAAACAAGGCTACTTCCTCCCTCTGCTGGGGATCCACGGGGCTTACCAACAGCCAAACTTAAGGGGACTCTGGAAAAAACACACACACATACAACAAAACTACAAATGCTGCCTATATACATTGTCCCCATCTCTGTATCATTTCTGCAGGAATTCAGTCAGCCAATATTGGAAGATTTCTCTTTAAAAAAAAAACTGCTCTGGTGATAAGCCAAACCTGCCTTTCTCCAGGCACCCACCACCTGGACGAGTGGTCTGGGCGTTGGTGCAGATTTTGTGTCCTGGTGACATTATTAACAACTGGTTAGAAACTTCAGGAAGCTTCCTCTCAGAGGGAAGGATGATGCAGCGTTTTCACCTACTTTATTTTTTTTTCAAGTTATAGATGCAAATCAGGAGGAAATTTATTGTTTGTTGATTTTTTCTCTTATCCTTCAAACTTCCAATTGTCTTTTGAAAGACAATGGTAGCCCTTTCCTGAAATAAACACTGGAGCAAAAATGTGTTTTCTGATGGACAATAATAAGCTGTTATTATTTCACCATGGCCAATACAAAATGTAGTCTCTAACCATCTTAACATAACCTCTCTATAGATTATAGATACAGATTCTCTCTCTCTCTCTCTCTCTCTCTCTCTCTCTCTCTCTCTCTCTCTCTCTCTCTCTCTCTCCTGGAATAAATCTTAATGATGCAATTAAGTCAATGTCTATTAGAAGTAATACATACACCTTTCCCTCCTTAGAATCCCCCATTTTTTTTCTTTTCTTTGTTTAGTAGAGATGATGCTCCTGAGCACTTGAATAGTTAGGCCTATTCCTTGCCTAAAATGGGAAAACGCAGTAAAAAAGGATACAGAGGTGCCCAGTCACCATTAGCAGTCCCCACCCGCCATAATCCCAGCCTGTAAAGGTCGGCCTCTTAAAAACCAGGGTCTACTCCAAAATGGGGGTGCTGTCAAAAATGCCTGCTCCACTGCTAGCTTCCAGCAGGTGTTATTCTGGAGTTGGGGTGGGGGGAGAGGGGGAGGTGGTGGTGACTATCCCTGCCATTCCAAATTTCATTATGAATGTTTTTGTGCATTGCAGTTTCCCACTTCAGACTAAATAGCATTTTTCTTTAATTAACGACCAAGAATCTGACCTTGCTGGTGTCTCCTCTTGCAATGCAGCATCTCTCCGAATCACACAGGAAGCACAGCTCCCGACAGCCCTTGCAAGGAGCCATTGTCACTTCTTTGGGGAGGATTTGTAAATTGTGCTTCCCTGTGTCCCATACGTTCTTTTAAAAACAGGGGCTCGTTTTTGTTTTATGAAACACGTGGCATTTGGTGATGTCTGGTGAAGCCGTGATTCAGTGAATTAATATAGAAGTCTAGCAAGTCACGAGGTTACGGTGCCTATTCATAAGGCAAAAACCCGCCGAGGCCTCGCTTCCAAACTAGCAATTACTTTCTCGTTAGCATTATCACGGCCACAAATCACATTGCTAACTAAAACTGCTTTTTACTATAAATGCAACCTGAGATGTTACATAAAGCGAAACGCTAATGTACACAGAGCCTGTTTAAAGCGATGCCAATACACTTAGAGGCTAGTTACTCTGTGCCTGGCTTTATTTTGATTAACTAACTAACTAACTAACTAACTAAATAAATAAATAAATAAATAAATAAATAAATAAATAAAATAGAAGATAAAAGGATCAACCCTTAAATGTCCATTCTTAGAGGAGAGGAAACTGAGTCACAGAGACATGAAACTACATAGGAACTTTTAACTCAAAGAAAGGGTGGGGCCAGAGTTCAAAATCTGACAGACTGGTCCCAGGACTTGAACTTTAACCAGGACACTTTGGGACCACCCAGGCTAACAGTCCCTCCTGGCAATAAATAACACAGGCGTGCCAACCTGATGCCAGGGGCAATTCATGGCACGGAACCACAGGGGGCACCTGAGGATCTGTGCCTACTCCAGAGTTCCTACTTCTTCTCAAACGAACCTGTTTTACTTTAATAATCAGAAAAAGTAAACATAGGGAAGAGACCCCAAAATAAATAAATTCAAATCAGTTTTTGCAGTGCTAATTGCCTCATGAAACATGTTTGCAATTCCAATGCAATTACCCATTTAGTCAGAAAAATTAAGGTAAAGACAAGGCCGAGAACTGTTCATAAACCAGGAGTAAAGAAAGAGCACATGGAATCAAAGGTGCAGTAAAAGGAAGGAAGTCTATGAAACTGCATGTTTGAAATAAATGGCAAAGATAAAGCAAAAGGAAAACGCCCCGCATACGAGCCAAACGACTTCATAAAATACAAACAAAACTATTTCATAACGCCAAAACAATCTCAATGCTACTTATGTGAATATTGAAATTATCCCACCATATGCTTGTTTTATGCTCATAATAAATATCAACGTGGAAAAAAACCTCAAATGTCTTAAAAACAAAGTCAAGAATAATTACATGTCAGCCTGGGCTAAAATTTCTCAAGAACTTAAGGGTTTTTTATAATACTCACTGACTTGAATATTGTGCTCTAAGCTTACTTCTCTCTATAAGGAATTGACTGAAAAAGCTCCAGAGAAAAATCAACAGTTTGTGGGGAGACCCTATAACTTCATGACAAGAAATGTGATTCCGTGGAGGGAGCATGTGTGGTACCTGTAACCATTATAGCATTTTGCCTCTATACTCTTTACTAGCCCCATGTGGGGGGTGGGGGGGTGATGGCTTTTAGACAGCTCCTGCCTGCAGCCTCTGTTCTTGGGGGGGCACTGTTGGCACTAAGGGTCTGAGAAGATGGCCAGGGCCAGTGAGCTATTCCATCAAGAGTGATGATCTAGAGATTTTCAAGACACATCATGATTTTTTTAAGAACTGTACAGAGGAGCCAAAACTGGTTTGGCTCAGTGGATAGAGCATCAGACTGCAGACTGAAGTGTCTCAGGTTCAATTCCGGTCAAGGGCATGTTGGTTGCGGGCTCATCCCCAATTGGGGGTGTGCAGGAGGCAGCTGATCAATGTTTCTCTCATCGATGTTTCTAACTCTCTATCCCTCTCCCTTCCTCTCTGTAAAAAAATCAATAAAATATATTTTTTTTTAAAAAAAGAAGAACTGTACAGAGGATAAATTGAATACCTTTTCATTGGTCCTATGTGCTCTTAGTAAGTTCCTTGGTAGAAACAGGGGTACAAATGTATCAGAATGCAGCCTGTGTCTCCAGGAGGACCCAGACTTGAGGGGAAAGCTGTATTGTTTAATAATTGGGTGGAGTTTATCAAATGGCTCTTCACCAGCCATTTTCCATAAGAAGTGGGTTTCATGAACTCATGCGATGTTTACCCGGGGAATTTTTTCTGCTTGTTTCTCAAATATAGGGAGGAACAGAACCCTCAATGTTTAAAATCATCTCTCACCTCCCGTCTAGTAAGCCATTTTGAAAGACCTAGAGCAATGTAGAAACAGATGCAGACACGTGTACCTTTTAACTGTGTATATTTTTTAGAGCGTCCATGTAGAGCATTTTGCCCAGAACTTGCCACTTAACTTCTCCCATAAAAACAAGATCTTATAACCTGATCTGAAAATGTACGGTCTTCAGTTGTCATATGAGAGAAAGGAAGAAACAAAAAATTAGGCTAAGGGCAATGATGACGTCCAAAATCATGTCTGTACCTGTAAAGGCCACAGCACAACTAGGACACATGCATTCTGATTTAGGATCGTCCCCTCACCTAGATTTTTTCACCTAATTCATTTAAGATAATTCAAATCCGTTGATACCTAAAGAGTGAAACTCTAAGAAACTCTTAATACTATTTTCACTGACCTAAACGTTTCATGGAATTTGAATGTCCAAAGAGTGTCAATTAAGTTAGCTACCTCTCCCCTCTGCGGCCCCCCATATTCACCCCCCGCCTACACACACACACACACACACACACACACACACACACACACACATACACACAAAGAGCAGGTGGGTTAAGTCACTCAGAATGTGCAAGTGACACTCCCCCCAGGCCCCTCCCCACATGCCAGATCAGGCCACCCTGCAGCCGGCGCCCGGTTCCAGCTCTGAGAACAGAGTGGCAGCTGCTGGAAGTTGGCAGCAGCTCAAGTCTCAGCTGTATGCTTGGCCTCCTGCCTCCTCCGGGCACTTACCGGGGGCCTGTGACCACGGAAACAGCTGAGCCCCCACCTCCAAGAGGAAATGCAACCGCCACAACCCCCACTGCCACCTGCTCGGAGGCCAAACCACCCACAAATTCCTGCTCCTCGAGTGGCAGGGGGGAGCGTGGCCTGCTGATTCACCCCCGGGCATGCCAGGCTGTTCTGCCCGGGACAGGGCCCGGGCGAAGCCTCGCAGGGCTGGACTGTCACCCTGACCGCTTTGGCAGACCCACTTGGGGACTCAAAGTTGCAGAGGATTCAGGAATTATTGTGATGTCAAGCCCACAGGGAGGGTTCTAATCAGATCCCCGAAAGCCTTTGTAGAATTTCCAGAAGATAGGCCTTTCCTAAGCAGAATTGTTGGCTTGTGACTTGCGCTGGGCTGAAGGTGGCGGGTCACTTCCACGTCCACCCATGGCCAGGAGGCCCCTCACTACAACATCATTAGGAAAGTGAAATAGATGTCCCGAACCCCACTTGGCCTGTGGCCTTCTTGGGTGCCATGGAACCCGGAGACAGCTTCAGGCACCAGCACGCATTCCAGGGTCCCATCCAACTTTCCAGCCTGAGCTGTAAGTAAGGCCAGGGCAGTGGAAATGTGAGTGGACAGCCGGGCACTGCTCCACAGGGTATGGGGGGCAGCTATGTCCCTTCCCAGAACTTGGGGCTCTGACAGCTTCGACTGCGCTCACGTCAGCACTATTAAGAGACGGTCCTGACTTCACACGTTGTGAAATCTCACCCTGCTCTGAGGACACACCCGGGTGATCTGTCTCAGGTCCACAGGGGGGGGGGGGGGGCGCTCTGCTTGAGGTTGGTCAACCTTCCTCTGGGAAGAGGAGGGCAGAGGATGGACACTCGGTGAGGGGTGCCTCCCTGGGGTTCGTTCCTCAATGACCTCAATTTGTGGGAGCTTGGGAAATTTCCATAATAAAGAGATTCCTGTATAATCCTTTCTCTGAGATTAAGCAATCTTCAGAGATGAAGACTATGCAGCACAACTGGGCTTCAGCCTACAGGGGAGACGCACTGATTTGTAGGTGACTGGTTATTGTTTTCAGGGAGGATGAGAGAGGTTTGAGGCCACAGTGTCCTTGACAACAACTGACCTGTGTCTACTTAAGTCTTTTCTCCCTGAGCGTGACTCCTGAGTGACACAGATGTGGGCACTCAGATTCACTCTGCTATGGTCTAGGGCAGTGGTTCTCAACCTGTGGGTCGCAAACAGCTCGCAGGGTCTCCTAAGACCATCAGGAAACACAGATATTTACATTAAGATTCATAACAGTAGCAAATTATAGTTATGAAGTAGCAACAAAAATAATTTTATGGTTGGGATCACCACAACATAAAGAACTGTATTAAAGGGTTGCGGCATTAGGAAGGTTGAAAACCACTGGTCTAAGGTATCATGGGGTTAAGATGTCTACCTTTCTGGTAGACACAAATCCCTCTTCCAGGAAGGACTGTAGTCTCTTGAGGAATTATTTCAGCTGCAAGGGCTGAATCCCCAGGGCGCCCACTCTTTCCAAGGGCAGTTCACATCCAGTAACTGGGGGAACGGGGAGCTTCAGGCCTGGCTGTTTCATCCTTAGCAAGACACTCTGGAGGCCCTTCTAGAGGAGAGCTCCCCACAGGGCTGACCAAGGCTGTTCTCCTCCTTTGGCCTGAGCTGGCCCGCTCCCTCTGCCCACTCCTGCTCCCTTCCCTGCCCATCACAGTGTTGGTGCCAAGAACACTCCTCCGTAAACATCCTGCACACTCAACCCCATCTTAGAGTCTGCTTCCCAGAACCCTACCTGGAACATCTTAGGACATCCCTTGGGAAGGCTGAAATTGCATTGCGTTGGTTCTAAAACCCAGGATAAAAACCACTGCTTGGCTCAAGACCCTTACTAGCTCCTCTAAACCACCTTCTCTCGTCCCTGGCACCTCATTACTGATCCAGATCTCGCAATATTTACAGAGGTGATCAAGCTTGTACATTCACGATGCACTTATACGTCATTCATTTCTGAGTTATTGGTTCTTATGGGACCATATATTCAACCTGGTCAATTATTTTAAAAAAATCTATGATTCTTCCCAAAGTTGTGAATTCTCACCTCTACATGAAATCTAGTCTATCCTATTGTTTACCTCCTCCTCTCAGAGGCCCCTATAAGGTTACAGAATCCTCTAATCTCAAATCAAATGTATGTCTGTTTTTAGGTACTTGTGAAAGTTACATCCTTAAATGTAATTTCCAAACCATCAGCAGCCAGCACCAGGCCTGGCACACAGTAGGCACTCAAAATATCATGAAAACATATTAGTTCATGCCTAGACAATGTGAAGCATCACAAATGACCAAATTTACTCCCTCCTAATGACTAACAATTAGAGGCCATTGGTTCCATTAGGCAGATGGGATGACTGACTCAGTGGGGCCAAGAAACTTGCCCAAGATCACACACGTTCAAAGTCACTTTCACCCCAGGAAACTTTATTGTTGTCTATCTAAACGACTCTTCTGGGGAAGAGGCAGGACATATACTAAGGTTATTTAGAATTGAATGCTATTTTTACAATTTTATAGCTAACCATAAGAAATTTGTAAGTGTTCTTATTTCTCTGCGCTGCTCCATGCCGAGCAGATGCGTTATACTCATGAACACTTTGAATATTTGAATAAAGGAGCAGTCTACACAATGTAAATAGTAACTAACACCTACCCTGTGCTCCTACGTACTGAGCAGGACCCGTGAGCTGTACCGGCAAGGACCCCCAAGTTGCTCTTTCCCTCTTTATGATCCTCCTTCACCTTTTCTCTATGTGGACAGGCCTAGGGGAGGAGAAGACTTAGCAGCATGGATCCTTAATCATTCTCATAAGCACAGCTCACTGACTGATTTTCCTACTCTGACCATGAATCGGTAAAAGAATGTTGAATCACACTTGATATTGGATGTTTTGCAAAGCTGAGATGACTTGTATTTAAATTGGTCAATGTAAAATATTTGGTCTCTTCCAGGGCCCGGCTTCCATTGTCCAGACAGTCCACGTGTGTGTGACATATGTGCACTCAGACCTGTGAATGCCGGGGAGTTGGTGAGCGATGACTCCCTCAGCGCCTCCTAGGTACAAGGCATTCTGTAAGGAAGCCCGAGAGGTACAAAGACAGGCATGGCCCAGCATCTGCCTCCCGAACATTGACAAGCTGCCAAAAATGAGGAGTTGCTCAGCCTTCTGTTTTTCAGTACATACAGGGTGTCCCCCAAAAATGTATACACTCTTTGAATAATTATTAATCCCAATGGGTTAAATCTGAAAAGAAAGAAACATCAATTGAGCTATCAGCTGTAAAGGGTGTATGTATTTTGGGGGACATCCACTATGTTAATCAGTGAGTTCCAAATGAATCCTCACAGGTTAGTTCCCTAATTTTTAAGGAAACAAGTTACACTAGGTAATTCTTTATTCAAAGAAATTCCAATAAGATGAACAGAATGGTATCCTTCAAGTAAGAAAGAAAATATTTACTCAAAGTCCTCAGAGTTAATAATCCTCCGTTTGCATCTGACAATTGCCCATCAGGAAGTGAACTTAAAGAATGAAGTTTTTTCCATTACCCTGACCTGTTGTTACACACACTGAAGGTAGGAGTAACCTTCTACTCACGCTGCCTGAGAGCACAAGAATGGGTCTCTCCTTCCAGACCTTTCTCCAGGGATGGGACAAGCAGGGTTCAGAAAGGAGGGCAGAAGCTATAGCCCGTGGCAAGGATGGTTTGGAGGGGCAATGGAGCAAGGTGGGAGTGAGGATGTGTACTGAGGGTGTGTGTGCAGGGGCCGGACACAGAGGCAGTGTTCAGACAGCTCAGATCTCGAATGACCAGGCCACTATCAAAAGCTGAAGCTGAGAACAAACACAAATGCAATAGAGCAAGCGGTCCTCTGGTGGCTGGGCCACCATCTACAATAATAAAAGCATAATATGCTAATAAGACCAGATGTACTTCCAGATGTCCTTCTGGATGACCTTCCAGATGAAGCTGGGGCTGTGAAGGAAGCCTGGGTCCCGGGGCAGAGGGAAGCTGGTGCCAGCAGCCTGGGGAAGGAAGGCCTCCTCTTGCACAAATTTCATGCATCGGGCCTCTAGTTTACTTATAGATGCCATCCTTGCTCATCCTTCAGAGCTTGAACATACCAGTTCCCTGTGTCCCCCTGGAGGGATTGAAAAGAACTATTTAATCGTAAACCTTTCAAAGAACCTTCAGTAATTTAGAAGTGAATTAAACAACCTCTTTGAATGAACCCAGTCAAAGGGAACGCAGAAGTCCAAGTCCTCAACCTGAGAATCCCCGAGAAGGATGCCAGCAGGGCTTGTCGGGGCTAGAACACTGGTCTGGCCCTTGGCCCTGTGTCTCACGCTCTCCCTGTGCCAGCAGATGGGGCAATGCACACCTGTGACACTTGTCACAGATCAGCTCCCTGATATGTTTATTACAGGAACTTACAGGAATCTTCACGCATCCAGGAGTCATCCGGTTCCCACCTGTTTCCTGACTAAGCTGCCCCTGAATAGCACGGTGTGTTTGGTATAAAGCAGGAAGGCCCACCATCAGCTAGGACCATACCCCAGCCACCTCCACTCTCCAATGGATTCTTCTTTTAGAGAAACCCATCTTACAGCATGTGAGGGGTCCCTGCTTTGAGCCAAAAAGATGAATCAAAAGCCGTGGACAGATGATGTGTTGTAAAACCTGAAACTTGTCTTATTTTGTTAACCATTGTCACCCCCATTGAATTCAATCAAAAGGAAAAAGAAGTCCCATCTTCCCTAACAAATCCATGGCTAGCTACCCCCTCCTGTGGTCTGTTCTTCCTCTGTGCCCACTCTGGCCTCTGTCAGGGCACACATCCCCATTTCAGCCCTTCTCATAGGATCCTGACCTGATCTGAGAGTTGGACTCTCAGTTCCCCAAGGGCAGGGACTATGGCTCGCTTATCTCTGGGTTGCTAGGAACCGCCAGGAACATAACAGGAAGTTAATACATGTTTCTAAAAAGAGAAACATCTTTCAATCATCATAACCAGGAAAAGTATATTCGTTTTCCAATCCTTTAAAATTTTAACTGTTTATATTACATTAATACTAGCCTATTTTTGAACATGTTTATAAGGCTTATGCCTTAAAATAATACTGGCCTGTATTTTGTGTCAATGTAAAGAACAAAGCTCAGCCGAGACTGGTTTGGCTCAGTAGATAGAGCGTCGGCCTGCAGACTGAAAGGTCCCAGGTTGGATTCCGGTCTGGGGCATGTGCCTTGCTTGCGGGCACAACTGCAGTAGGAGGCGTGAAGGAGGCGGCTGATCGATGTCTCTCTCTCATTGATGTTTCTGACTTTCTATCCCTCTCCCTTCCTCTCTGTAAAAAAATCAATAAAATATATTGGAAAAAAACAAACAAACAAAAAAAACTCAGATCAGCAAACGGTATCCAGAGACACACTGACCACCCTATGCAAAAAAATCACTCTTTTGGGAAAATTAGATATAGTTTAGTAATGACTCACGCTCCTGATTTCCAAAGTAATTTATCTGGCTTATTAATAAGTACTGATTGAGTGACTGGATGCCATTACTGTCTTGAAATGGTTCTACCAACTGGCATTGGCCTACTGGTAAGACTGTTGTGTTTTGATGAGTGTTTTAAGATCACCTGTAGCTGAGGATCAGAAAGACACCATAATACCAGATGCACCCCTTTCTACAATTCCTGGGAAGACAATAGGATCAGAAGTAAAGTTCTGAACCATATTTTTCTTTTAATATATTTTTATTGATTTTTACAGAGAGGAAGGGAGAGGGACAGAGAGCTAGAAACATCAATGAGAGGGAAACATCCATCAGCTGCCTCCTGCACACCTCCCATTGGGAATGTGCCTGCAACCAAGGTATAAGCCCCTGACCAGAATCAAACCTGAGACCCTCCAGTATGCCGGATGATGCTCTATCTACTGAGCCAAACCGGTCTTGGCATAGATCCATGTTTTTCAAACTTTAGATCATGACCTGCTGGTAAATCAGGAAGTCAAATCATGGGTTGTAATGTAGACTTTGAAAATGAGCTCAACAAAATGCAAAGGAGAGTGGAATAAAGTGGACTAGAATACAGTAGGTAAAATTAGATAAAAATTAGAGGCCTGGCCAGCATAGCTCAGTGGTTGAGCGTTGACCTATGCACCAGGAGGTCACAGTCTGATTCCCAGTCAGGGCACAATGCCTGGGTTGCAGGCTTGATTCCCGGTGCAGGGCGTACAGGAAGCAGCCAATTGATGATTCTCTCTGCTCATTGATGTTTCTATTTCTCTCTCCCTTCCTCCTGAAATCAATAAAGATATTTTTAAAAAACCGGAGTATATTCCCGTTGGTCCAGCTATGCCTTAGGTTGCAAAATTCTTTCACATCGTGCATGCAATTATTTGTGGGGTGTGCCTGTGCACATGTATGTACATAAAGGGCACTTCTCAAATGGGTCTGTGTCGAAGTATTTGTGGGAATAGATCGCATAATTTTTTCATAGCTGTTTGAGAATAATGTGAGAGCTCTCTGTAGCTCGTGTCTTGATTACCAAAGTCGGGCAGAGAGAGAAAATAGGAAAATACGGGCGATGACAGGCTTCCCGCTGTGAAATGCAAACATTATTCATGAGATTCAAAGACCTTATCATTTAAATATGAGGCTTGATGCCACTGATGAAGATAGAGCATCTTAGTTAAAACAAACAAATGATTATGTTGGACAACAGTGTAAACAAGACCCTAATTCACGAAGCAGCTAATTGCTCTTTCCAGCTGCAGGGGATTGGCCTGCGCTCCGTCTCGCCCCGTGCAGGCTGTGCGTGACATTTGTACACTTGCCCTTGAAATTCTGCTCAGCACCCCGTCCATCCGTACACACCAGAGCCTGGCGGCCAGAGAGGGGTGGGTTTAGAGAGAACCTGTCTAAGAGACAGCTGGATCCAGGCATCAGGTCCGCATCCTACAGACACACATATTTACCGCCAAGTTGGGCTGGGGTTAAACTCGTACTGACATTGCTCAATTTCCTCCCAAAATGTACTGCTAGGTTGCCAGAAAGCACCTTGAGAGCATCCATTGTAGCCAGAGGAAATTGCTATTTCATATATGTTAGTTTTTTTTAAAGTAAATCCCAAAGTTGGTAATCAGATAATGATAATCATGAATTACTACAGTTGCTCATATTTCATTCACAGATCCATTAACCCAGTGGTTCTCACCTTTTTTAATGCTGTGACCTTTTAATACAGTTCCTCATGTTGTGGTGACCCCCAATCATAAAATTATTTTCATTGCTACTTCATAACTGTCATTGTGCTACTGTTATGAATCATAATGTAAATATCTGTGTTTTCTGATGGTCTTAGGCTCTACAGCAGCGGTTCTCAACTTGTGGGTCGCGACCCACAGGTGGAAAGCTGCTAGCAAGGAAAACTGCTAGAGAGTTAGAAACATGGATGAGAGAGAGACATCGATCAGCTAGCTGCCCCTTGCACACCCCCCACTAGGGAAGTACCCGCAACCAAGGTACATGCCCTTGACCAGAATCCAACCTGGGACCTTTCAATCCTTTCAATGATTAACCCATACTATAAAAAAATAATAGTCACTGCCCTAGCTGGTTTGGCTCACTGGATAGAGCATCAGCCTGAGGATTGAAAGGTCCCAGGTTGGATTCTGGTCAAGGGTATGTACCTTGGTTGCGGGCACATCCCTAGTAGGGGGTGTGCAAGAGGCAGCTGATTGATGTCTCTCTCTCATCCATGTTTCTAACTCTCTATCTCTCTTCCTTCCTCTCTGTAAAAAAATCAATAAAATATTGTTTTAAAAAGAAATTTAGAGCAATGTTTTCTCTGTATATAATGTAAAATATATTGATATCAAATAAATCCCATGTATCAAAAAACTGTATTTCCATTCCTTTGGATTAGATAAGTGGAGAGACAAATAAGACTATGTTGCTTGTTTAGTTTGCTTCAGGTCACAAAATAGGATTAATAAATAAAACACACCTCATTAGCGCAGTCACTAAATCTCTCCAAATATTTTCACAAAGCCCCTCCCTTTGACAAGTAATTAATAGATCGACTGATTATCATACCGCACTTCGCTTTCGTTTCGGGGCAAGGCTGAAACTTCTGTTAACCCCACCACTTCCTGTGTCTGAGAAAAGGACTCCCTACGGTAGAAGGAGAAAAAGGCCACTTTGATCTTGAGCATCTGCCAAAAGCAACCGTCGCCCGCTGTGCCAAACACAGGGACAGCGCAGCCCCGAAGGAGTGTGTGTGCTCCAGGTGTTTGGGCTCCGCTGGGCAGAAAACAGACGGAGGACAAACAATCCACGAAGGAAGCTCACGCTGGCTACTTCTAATGCACGTTTAACGGAAAACCATTTCAGGGGAAACCTATTAGTGAAAAAAGGATAATTTCATTCTCAATGCCTGTAAATTGCAGCAATGTGTGTTGGCAGGTGGGCAGGGAACGGGGTTATCTACCTGGTGTTAGTTCCTCCCTGGGGGACAGAGGCAGAGTATAAATAACTTGCGTAGAACTTTCCCATCCTGACTGAGGGAAGTCCTCGAACACATAGCTAGCTGAAGAGCAAGACCGTATGCCAGAATGAGAAGTAATCGTGAGAGAGGACCATCAGAGATGACTAGGGAGCCCAAACTTCATGAATTCATCAGGGAAAAAAAAAGGAAAAGCAATTTTTCTTTAAACTCTACTCATCACCTGATGGGTATCTGCAAATCAAGTCAGTAAACATTTTTTAAATTAATATTTCCCCTCTAGTCACTTATCCCTGGCTATCTGTATTCACTTCAGTGTGAACTATGGAGTTCCTTAAATAAGCACTGTTGCCTCTAAATTGGGCAGACTGAATAGGCTGTAATTTTTTCTTTTCATTTTCTTTGCCTTAGCTATATGACAGGTATTGTTAACACCTTACAAAAGCCAATGTGAAAGAATCCCCCCCCATCCACCTAAATCTTATCTTCTTTTCCTCCCAATAATCCATGGACAGTTAAAAATACTCAAATGATAACTTCATAGCATTTTCAAAACAAGTATTAATACATTTGTAATTTCATTATGCTTTTTCTTATAGATTTCAATGTTTTAATGGATTGAAAGTTCCTATAGGAGAAAGCAGGAAGGAGATAACATTTCTACATGTAACAAGTATTTGACATGCTGTACCTTAGGAAGGGAGTATTGTTCACATATTGTAAGAAGGAAATCGAAGCTCAAAATGGTTAATTAACATGGCCACGCCATTGAGAGGCAGCAATGGAATTCAAACTTGTCACCTTGACCTCAAGCCTACTACCTTTCTAGGACATTTGGAGAAAGTGTGTCCCAAGGATAGGTGATGTCAGGCGCTGAGAATCCATCCTCGACCCAAAAGTACAGATTTGAGCTGCGCTCAGGCACACAAATTTCCACCCACTCTGAACCAGTTTCAAAAGTTAAGTTCCAAGTCCTTTCTGTTATGACTCTGCTATATCCTTCTGCTATCTGGATTCTTAATTCCTGGTTCGGATCTCCAGATAGATCTACTTCTCCATGCCTTCTAGGGCTTTTGTTTTATTTATTTTTAAAATATATTTTTATTGATTTCAGAGAGGAAGGAAGAGAGAGAGAGAGAAAGAGAGAGAGAGAGAGAGAGAGAGAGAAACATCAATGATGAGAGAGAATCACTGATCGGCTGCCTCCTGCAGGGCCCCTACTGGGGATTGAGCCCACAACCAGGGCATGTGTCTTTGACTGGGACTGAACCCCGGACCCGCCAACACTCTATCCACTGAGCCAAACCAGCCTTCCTTTCCCTTTTACTTATTACAATGTACATCATGTTACCCAAGAGAGAGAAAAGGATGAAATATACACCCTTCCTTCTCCTTAGACAAGAATCCCAGTTATGCCACAACAGAAATTTTGCCTCAGCTGTGACCACAACCAAGAACAGACCTGTGAAGACAGCTCATGGGCACACAAGTCCCTTTCACTCAGGTAGTTCATAAATATTAGTTGCCATTTATACTGCAAAACAATAATACCAATTATTTTTCCAAAATAACAATGATCCAATAACTGAGAACATAACAATGATCCAACATGACCCAGAGGTGAATTCAGAATGGGTAGAAGAATGCTGAGTTTTTCTTAACATTGTCCCTGTGGCTTCAGCAAATCTCATAGTCAGAGCTACAGGAATCTTGGATCTCTGTGCTGATAAGAATCCCTGCCTGGGGAAACGAGGTAATTCCGAGGGCAGAAGGAACAAGCCACGTCAAAGAATTCCCACAGAGCCCAACAAATGGCACTAATGACCTAATCAATAGAGAAATAAATGCAGATTTCCTCCAAGCATAGCCAGTGGGTCGCTTCCCTGAAAAGTTCAGAAACGCACTGCATTCTTTTCACTTAGATCTTTCTTACCTTTATCAGTGCACTGCAAGCAGGAGCACCCCAAAGCTGACTCTCCATCAATCAAAACATGAGGCAAGTTCCCCATCTCAGTCCTTTCAAGTGTGCAGGTCTGGGTCCCTTTCACTGCCATGAACAGTCACACCATTTGATCCCTGTCCACACCCAAAGATCTAATCGACAGATGACGACACAAGTGAAGTCACCTCATCCTTTTTTAACACACCCAAACTAGTCTATTTTTTACAGCCACGTCAAAGCAATGAGGTCATGTTTTCTGGTGGTTTTAGAAAAACTGATGTTAGAGCCTTCTTGTCTTGCTAGATCATTTCGGTGAATCTCTGACCCTACCAATGGCCTTCTGTTGGACATAATTATTGCTTTTATCCGCAACGTGTACAAATCACAGGCCCACAGTGACTTCGTTTGAAATCACTTCTAGGCCCAAATTGCTCCTGGGAAGAGGCCAATAGTAAACACATTTTCTAGACAAATCTAGGAGGCCTAGTTACCTTTCTTTGTAAATGAGCATCAGAGCTACAATCTCCGAGTGAGACACCATTAATAGATAATAAGGTATTATGTGGAATTTCGTACCCACTTGGAATATTAAAGCATCCATGCTCAGCTGTCTTCTCCAAGACTACAAAATGTCAAGTCTTACTCTCTGTGCAGAAGAGCATCTCCTAGGAAGTCATCTGGACTTCGGGTGTCCTCAGAGGACCCATTCTCCCTGAACCCTGGGCTGGGAATTGCTTATCACGGAGAGTAGGGTCGTGCTGAAAATGAATGGCAATTATGCACGAACAAAATGTTCAAGATAACAAACAGCCACATCATGAAAACATCATCAAGACTGGGGCGGGGGAGGGGGGGAGTGGATCTTAAGGGGATGCTTTATTTATGTGAGGATAATGGCATCAAGCAAAGGCTGTGATAAGGATAAAACAAAGGACAAGCAAGTAAAAAATTATGAGCACCAGGAAAAAATGAATTAATAATGCTATGCACTTGACTAAGCACTTCAGCCTTCATTCTCATGGCCAGCCCGTTTTAGAAATGAGGACGCTGACGCTGAAAAGCTTGAGCAATGTATGAAGTTGCAGAGCAGAGTGGGATCTGAACCCTGGGCAGGGACCCCATGTTCTCTTCACTTAACCAACTCCTCTTGGGAAGTTTTCCTTCTAATCATTTCAATGTTATTTCAATAAATTAGTCCTTATTTTCCAAGGCTAAAATGAAAAGGATAACCCAAATTCATAGACAATGCAATATACAACTGGTCCATGAATATTATACCTAAAAGCCACTGACTCATAGGAACTAAGCTGGAAAAGATGCCAGCTATCATCTGGTGAATTCCTGTTGCTCTATGGGTAACTTCTAGAAGTGGGTTCTTTCTCAGTGTTTCGGGACAAGATATCAGAACATGAACCAGGTCTGGGCAACGTATCCAGGTCTCTTTCTGCTTCCAGAAACCTTAATATTTATCTCTGCCAATGGAAAGAACTGCACCCTTTAAAAAAAATCACTCTTATGTACCCAATAAATCAAATCTTTTACTCTTCTGAAGTTTTCCTGACACTATATGTAATCCCATCTCCTTCTCATTAAGGGCACTATTTTCAACCTATTAAGGACCTTTCTAATATTCTAAATCTATTTTAGTTTCCTTTCTCAAATATACAAATGTGGAACTACAAAACAAACTGGAAGACTAATCTGCCTTTACAAACACCTTTTTTAACCCTAAACCTATACATTGCCATGATCTGATATGAACCTGAACTTTGCAGTTGGGAGTCCCAGTTCAACTCAAATCAGTTGCTTAAAGCTCTCCTAATCAATATTGTTAATGTATTATTTCATAAAAAAGAAAATAGTGCCTCATCCCAATGCCATATGCATCCTCTTAATCAGTTGACTCCTTTCTCTTGATTGAGAGCTTTATAACAGACAGTTTTAGTTTCTGGTCTAACCACCAAATGAACTTTTCCCCAGCAACTTACCAGGGGTGCTCATTCTTCCTTGTTTGTTTTCTAGAAACAGTATGGTTTCTACCCTTGAGATAACCCCTATGGATTTTCCTAATTAACTTTCCCAGGAAAGAAATGTTTTTTCTTTTCTAATTGGTCAAAATTACTTCATATTGCTTTACCATCCAAGATATTGTCCATCTGTTTTTATGGAGTTTTCTCATTTTTTCAATCATTCACTCCATTGTTCAAACTGTTAAAATACATTCATCTTCCCCAAATGCCTATAAAATCCCATACAGCCAATTTCCCAAATATAAATGACACATAGAAAACCCCTCAACAAATATTTGAAAAACAAGGATGAGCAAATGGATAAATAACCACAGTATCTGCTGCAAACACAAGTCCTGCAGACATAACTCAATTCTCCTCCACTCAGCTTGCATGGACATCCCCCTGCTTTGACACAGTGTGGTCCAGAATATATTTTCTGATTTCCTGAGGAGAAGAAAAAGAATGTGCTCCTTGTCTCTCTAAACTAAGGTTCCAGGTCTGGGTTTGCTTTGGGAAATGTTTGGGTGAATAGAAGTTCATATGATCAGAGCCATAGTTGGCGTACCTTAAAATATAGGAGGTAAAATAAGAAAGCAAACTCATGTCACCCTGAAATGGTCTATCTCTTCCTTTGGACTAGATTATTTTTCTAGGCTGGGGTAAACATGAATCCAATTTTCAGTGACCCTGAGTGGATTAAATGGTTTGTTTTGTAACCTGGTTAATCCTCTTGCTGTTGCCCTATAACAAGAAGAGAAGGACACTCGCCTAGAACTTGGTGAGAGTTGTTCTGCTGAGGGCAGGAAGAGGGGACTGAAATTGCCCAACTTGTCAGTCTTCTCTTCCCCTTCTCTGCCTCACCCCTGCCTTCTAATCTCATGCAGAGGACTCGCCCTGACCTTCAGAGGAGAGAATTCTTTCCCTACATCCGGGCTCACCTTCACCAAGGTTAATCTCCCCTCAGGCCATGTCTAGTCAACCTAAGTTGTCTGGAGTTCAGTGGAGCAATGATGTGGAAATTGTTGGTGAGCTTGCCTTGGCCTCACCCCTCTCCATGTAGATGGAAGAGTGATCTATGTATTCAGTGTAAGCAGACGGCTGAAGCTCTAATCATTGCCTGAGATCAGAAGAAGGAAGGTCTTTGTAGAGCCAACATACTAGTGTTTCCCTGGTCAGTTGCAATTGAAATATATGGGCATCTCTTTTTCAAAAAGATGAATGTCCAATACTCTTTAGCTGAAATTGTAAGAAAAAAGAAACACACTGAAAACTTTACTTAGAGCTGAATCCTGAATATTAAATCCCATTAACAATATAAAGGTCAATTTTTAATTCAGGAAACTGATTAGATATCTGCCACCTGTAAGCAAGAGCTGCTAAAGATAATGAAGAAAAACATATGGGGAAATATGCTTGGGGGCTAAATCATCTTTTTGCTTAATATGAGTTATTTAAATGACTTTTGTACTTAAGCATATGGCTTTTGCTGAATTTATACATATATTACATATATACATATACATATATATATATGAATTTATATACATATATGTAATATATATTATATTTTTCTACTCTTCCCTTTTTTTTCCCAGCCAATATTAGAAACCAAAGGTTATAAATTTATAACTTTATTCTCAGGTACCTTCAGAGAAGTGTCATTGGATAACTTTCTGAGTTGAATGGCTGCCATTCAAGTGATCATTTAAGAGGAAGTGCAATTAGCTGATGATGAATGTACTGCTTCTCCGGGCTCGCCTCCCACTGTGCTGAACACTCGTGGTGGTTCTCCATGTCCTGGTGGAGGAACCAACCGACTGAACCCCAATTCTGAGAGACATTTCCCCAGCCTCTGGCCGTTCGCACACAGGTGTGGAAGTGACTCATTTCATAAAACTAAGTGCAGATACTTGAGGATCAGAGGCCAGATCATCTCCGGGTCCAAGCAGCTCATTCGGTGCTTGGCAACAGGAAATGAGAGCCTTCTGTGGGGGTACCAGGCCCTGAGCTGGCAAGACGAAAGCTCCCCTTGTTTTCAGGTCCTGGAGGGCATTGAAAACTGTCTCCATCTCCCATCCCCTCCAAAGCTGCTGCTGCTGCTGGCTCTTACCCAGTAGGGCAGGATTTTACATTATTCCTCTCTGGATCTATGCCAACCCCTTTCTAGTTGGTTCTTCAGCCTCCCCTCTTAGGTGGTAGACATTCATGATTAAAATGCCTTGGAGAAGTCATATACCATTATGTTCAGTATTTAGACAAACCTGGAAGGGGCATCCCATTCCTGAGAGAGTGAAGGAAGATAATGGAGAGTTAAAAAAAATTTTTTTAATATATTTTATTGATTTTTCACAGAAAGGAAGGAAGAGGGATAGAGAGTTAGAAACATCGATGAAAGAGAGACATCGATCAGCCGCCTCCTGCACAACCCCTACTGGGGATGTGCCCGCAACCAAGGTACATGCCCTTGACTGGAATGGAACTTGGGACCTTTCAGTCCACAGGCTGCTGCTTTATCCACTCAGCCAAACTGGCTCAGTGATTAAGCATCATGGTTCTTACGCCATGCACACCTCCCAGATTGGGCACTACATTGGCTTGGCCTTTTGTGTTTTATAGGCAAGAAAGAGTAAAGCTAGTCCCCCGTTATAACCATGCAGGTATTTAGGGGGTGGGAACAGAAGAACACTAAATTACTAAACAATCTTGAAAGATTAAAAAAGAATGCTTAAAGGGAGGTTGGTCTCATTTATGTAATGAGGTTAAATCTCTCTGAAGTTTTTCAGATGAAAAGATAATCATTTCTTTGTACTGAATAACACCTGTGTGCCGGGTACTTTGTTTCTGCTTCAATCCTACAAGGTAGGCCTTTAATTTTAGGAGAACGTTGATGCCACGAGAAATTAAGGAAATTGCTATAGTCAGGTAACTAGTAATTTGTTCAGAGTGAACTGGCGTTGCTATACAATTTAACCTGCTGAACCTGAGAAGCACAGAGAGGTTGAGAGTCTTGGCCATAGTCATACTATTAGTTATCCCCACCCAGAAGCCAGGAGGTAAAGTTTGGGGGAAGTGAGATTTGGATACACCACCCTATAGAGGCCTTCTGTCTCCAGACCTTTACCCTTAATCCCAATTTTGCACATTTTTATAGCCTGCAAAATCTCCTGGAGGCCCCCTGTCTCTGCGGGAAAGCCTTCCTTCATCACACACAGCAGTGGCCTCAATAAGCTCCGAGCACACCTTTGCTGTACCTCTCTGTTAGTTTTAACCTGACTTTTGATCGGAAGTTCCACTGAGTTCGACGTATCTTAGCTTCCTACGTCATATCTGACAAATAATGCAGACATGACCATCACCGTTCTCAGAAGCCGGAAAAAAGAAATAGAATCAGCCAAAACCGGTTTGGCTCAGTGGATAGAGCATCAGCCTATGGGCTGACAGGTCCCAGGTTTGATTCCAGTCAAGGGCACATACCTTGGTTTCGGGCACATCCCCAGTAGGGGGTGTGCAGGAGGCAGCTGATGGATGTTTCTCTCTCATCGATGTTTCTAGCTCTTTATCCCTCTCCCTTCCTCTCTGTAAAAAAACCAATAAAATATATTTAAAAAATAAACAAATAGAATCAATTAGTTTGTGATAAAACAATATCCCTCTTGATGGGATCTTTGCATCCTTGTCCTAGAAAATATATATACCATTTCCAACATATCAACTTGGTCACATTTTCCTAGGTGTGGTCTCTCACCTCTTGATGCTGGAAAGACAAAACACTGCCATCCAAAGTTCTGGGTGAAGACAACAATGATAATAATAATTAAGGACAAAAGCTTCCCATGGTTAGAGTACTTAATTGTGCTTAAGCAGAGAGCAACAGCATGCACATGCCACAGGACAGCAGGCTCTATGATATAATTCTTCCAGAATTCTGTGAGTGATTATGTGGAAATTTCAAAGTTGCGGTAAAATTTTAATCTTCACAAAGGAAATATGTGCTGTGACCAAAGTTAAATCAGCACCAGGGTGGGGAAAAAAGGAAGAATCATTAATACCAGCTAGTTGTTTGAAGTGGGATCTTTGAATTCGTCTTTAACGCAATGGCAGATGTTTGATCACTTCCGAAAATTCGGATGACCCCAGCATAGCTAGTGATACTTCAAATAAACAAATATGAAACCATGTCATTTAAAAGTGTTCACGCAATCGTTCTCACGAGCCAGAAAAAATAAACAGGGTCACATCACAGATATGGCTGCAAGGTCCTGAGGCTTCATTAATTTGGCAGAATTCAACAGCAATTTTAACACAATGCTGTGCTACGCTGGCTGAAAGAGTCATCATTTGACTATAAACCTTAACCTTCTTTCTTAAAAAATAAAAATAAAGTGCCATCTTTCCAATTAAAAGCTTAGTTTTTTAACACTCTCATTTTTAAAAAGGTAGTGTTTTGAAGAAGCCATGCATATTCAAAGCTTGCAAATGCTGCAGAAATCTTGGTTCTCTAACATCCTCATAGGGAATCTACCCATTTTCTGTTCAACAGCTTTTTTTGATGATTACATTAAGTCAAATGCCAGCAATGCTGGGATTTCTACCAAACGCACATGCATATTAATCAGCAAAGTGCTGACAGAAACATGCCAAGGCAGAGTGTAGGTATTTCCTCATCAATAAATACGGGGCACTTCGTGTGAGGATTTTAGCTTGTGGTTTTAGACATGTTTTTTACCTAACTTGTGATAAAAGTTGCAAAGACAATGTAGGAGCTTAGACTTTTCTTAATGAGTTGAGCAGCCAATAAAAGTCACGCAATCATGTCTAGTCCCCGATTGCGGGGAATTTCTAAGCCCTTCTTTCACTCTCTGCTGACCCCAGACTTGATTTTTCTAGATCTCTCTGACAGGGATGAGATCATCGGGAAGCAGCTCAAATTATGAAACAATTCGGCAAGAGCAGGCCCTTCTGATTGACTTAGCAAGAGATAACCAACAGACTTTTTAGAAATCAATGCTCCCTCTTGTTCTCTGGCGATCTTGAAGTGTTTTGCCTTGATTATTGCTGTCGATTCTCCATTTTGACAGATGCAAATATGCTCACATGCATTTTCTTCCCCCTTTAAGGGATGATTCTATGGATTAGAACGTTCTAAAGTGAGTATTGTATCTTGGCAATTAAAAGAAAATCTGCTAAATGTATAAGTATCATTCCTCTGATTTCCATTTCCTTATAGATGGTGTTTATTCTTTTCTCAAGTATTTAGTGTGTAATGAAGAAGCAGCCAACAATGCAAATGTAAGAGAATGGGTATCCTATGTGAGGAATCCTAGTACTCAGTCTGCTTGATTAATCCCTGAGTTCCTATCATAGGGATGTTCCTATTACAAAAACTTATTTCTTAGCTTGGTGAATATTGGGCATTGATGACTGGGTTTATCTACGAAAGTATTCTTTGTGAATACGTGTTAATGAAAAAAAAAACCTGTAGAAGAAAACACTGTATATTACGTTATGCAATTCTGTATAGAGACATTAATCATAGCACGCCAAGTAAATCTCTACCAAATTTGCCAAAAGATTTGAAATAAAAAGTGACGTAATTGTTTTTCTGTTAAAAATCTTCAATCCTTCCTTTCAATTAAAATCACATTTATCTTAAAACCAATGCTATTACTTAGGGAAGTGATGTTCACAAAATGTTACTATTCTGAGTGTTAATTACAATGCATTTCTCATGTAAGAACCACTGTATAATTTTGTAGTTTGAAATGTGAGAATGTGATAAGAGGCTTGATTTTCAAAGGGACATTTACTAGTAGATCCTCCTATTCCCCTTTACCTAGAGAAAATTAAGTGATTTTTATGTTGCCAGTTAAAATGAATGATTGTAAGTTCCTTTAAAAATGTATAAATTTATGACTGAGAAATAATTATGAGAGTGCACCTTGAATGAGACAAATCTGGATGTAATCTTTGGCATTTTAGGAAGTCGCAATTGTAATTTTATGCTAATAGATATCACCTGATTATTGAACTTATGAAAAAAAACCTTATGTAACCTGTGGCATTGACATGTATATTAAGCGGAGCTTATGACAAACTGCCAGAAGAAACTTCCTTGGGGAAAGGATGGAGAGGAATTTAAAACACTGCTTTTTTTTCTGTGGCCATGGACAGTGATTCACATGCATTTTATCTGGCAATATTAAGAGTTATGCTGGCAGATAGAATAGGAGAGCATTACATAAAGCCAAGAAGTCAATTTCCAGGTAGAGAGTCAGTTTGGTGTCTTCTAGTCAACCCTTTTGTTTTCCAATTTCCTTTCAATTGTCCCAAGTAAATATTTCAACTCACTTTTTGGTTTACCTGCATAGCCATTTCCCGGGGCACCGATATGCCCCGATAATTTTAGAAAGAGGTCCATTCAGAATGTGATATGGACGTTTTATGCCTTAAGAAAATGTCACCAGACTACAGAGGATTTTGAGACCACAGATCACAATGTTGCCAAACAATACAAAGCACGTTATTCTTTATCAAGCATATTACATTAATGTATATCACTTAATACTTTATATCTCAGCCCATAGCGAATCCTCACATAAAAGAAATGACTGCGATGTAAATTCAAGTAGTAAGTACTTTGACCATCCAGGGCCAGTTTAATCCAAAATGAGCAAAATCAATTTAAATTATAAGACTCCAAGTCACTGAAAAGCATCAACTTATTAGAACTTGCCATACATACTCCTCAAAGGAAACTAACACTCAGATGCAAATATAGCCTGAGAAAAAGAAATCTAAGTCCCACATCCATCTCACTAATACTCTTTTCTCCCTTCAAACGTCCTTCAGCATTCATTTAGGTCAGGGCTGGAAATCATTTACCCTATTTTTACATGTGAGAGTGAAAAAGAAAAGAAAGCAAAATCAGCAGAAATGCCGAGAACTCTGGAACCACCGATTTCCTAAAAAAAAAAAAAAAAAAGAAAAGAAAACTCTCTGTCTAAAGAGAGGAAGCATGTCTGTTAAAAGTTCATCATCACTGACTCGAAAGATGCTCCAAACTTTCCAGGCGACCTCCTGCGTTTTGAAGGAAACCGATGATTTTTTCTGACGACAGACTCACAAACGCCTAAACACGCTACCACCTTGTGGCGCCAGGGAGAACGGTGCCAGTACTTACCGTGGGAAGCAATGGCTGTCGGTGTCGACATCATTTTTAAGCCTCATCTTCGTGCCTAACCAACCTTGTCAGAAAGCAGATCTGAATTAAACCAACTTACACCGGTGGTTCATTTGCCGCGTCCAACCTTTTGAACTTCCGGCTGTCTCCCCATACCAATGAGGTTTCGCAAGCCTAGTCACTCCTGGCTACACTTGGGATCGGGTCTTCAGTGGCTGACTCATTGCACACCCCACTCAGGGAAGCTTATCATGATCTCGTCCGCAGACAAAACACACAGGGAATGCAGCTGACAATGCCCAAGGACCCGAGAATCTGAAGCAAGATTGGGGTGCAAGCAGCAGGATCACTAAGGAAAATAAGAGAGCGAGGCCAATTCTTTTCCCTTCTGGAAGGTACAGAGTGCAAAACGCCAGTGCCAGCAACACTTTGCAGTGAACTCCTCGCCATGTATTTCCCTTAGGGATTCTGCTTTCTTGCTTCTCAGAAAAACTGGCAAAATCCAGAACAGTGTCGGACATCGCTCTGATAGCTTTGTTTCATGATAACGGGCCTCACTTTCTCCTTTAATAAAACCCCACTTTGCTCTGCTACTTATTAAGTTTAAAGCCACGGAGGCATTTGTCTCATTAGCTCTGCTCTGAACAAAGAAATACCCTGATCATAGCCATGTCATTAGTATGAAAAGGAACACCACAGACAGACCTTGCCGAGTGAACGTTCTCACTTTCTGTCTGAAGACAACTGCTCCGCATACATGCAAACACTGCGGACAGATGGCTTCTCATGTTTCAAGCCCGATAATATTAAGATACTCCCCCCTCATGCCTGCGCTCCAAAAATTAACCAGTGCTATCTCTTCAATCTACGTTTTTAAAGCAGTTAGCCTTCCCTAAGATCATCTCTGGTGCTTCTTTCAAAGCAAGGAGAGAAAACAGCTTCCATATTCTCCCCAAGTTCAAGCAAAACTTCCTGCTTCACTTCGCTGACCCAGGTCTGAACCTCGCCTCCAACTTTTACAGAAGAAGATGAAAAACAACATGCACGAGGGCAGGGCTTCGAGTTATCATCCTAAAATCTCAGGAGGATGTTGGTTACTTTATGCCCCAAATATTTTTGCCAGCTCCAAACCCTTTCCTGGAACAACATGATGGGGATCTGCAATTATTTCTGCACCTCTCACCACCCAAGAACCAGACAGCTTCTATGAAAGATAGTATTCCGGCAGAAACTCCGAGGTTAGGATCTAAGTTTTAAGGCACTCCAGCCATTGGGTCTTCTTTCCAAGAACCACTGAAGAGGTGTATGAACACCTAGCAAACTATTGACAAAAAGCAATGGGTTTCTGTGAGTGCAATAGAGGACGACTGATTAAAATGACCACTAGCCAGCAGCCGGTCTGTACCTGTGCAGAGATCTGTCTCTGGGATCCATAACCACGCACCGCTCTGTTCCATCCTGCTTCTCTCATGGCTGAGCGAGGTGCTCGCTCTTTCATTAAACAGCCTTAAAAATAGAGGGCGCAGAACTCCCCACCGGAGCATGCTCTGAAAGGGCTGAGGCAGAGTTCTCAAGGTAACTCCGCTCAGCTGGGATCTGGGAGGGACAGTCACCGGGGGGAGATCAGCAATTTGCTCCTCTGACAGCACACACAAACCCGTCTCGGGGTGAGCTGGGCGCTGCCCCATATATCAGCGTGGAGTGGGATTCAGCCGCTGCGAGGCTGCGAGTCAATTTCTGGGGCTGCGTGAGTTTCTTTAAAAACGACTCCCCGAAACAATGCATTCTGTGAGACAGGCAACTCTATTGGATTTATGAGAAAAAAAAAACAAAAAGCCTAAGTCAGGTCCTGGACAGGGGAAATGAAGACATGTCTGCGCAGCAGTCCAGATGTCTTGAAAATGAAAGCAAATCGTTTTCAAAGCGTCCAACCCAACTCTTTTCAAACAGTTCATCCCAGTGATAAGCAATCTGGACGGTCATAGGTTAGCCTTTTCTGTAGCTGTGGTGACAGGGAAGTGGACCCCTTAAAGAATACACCAAACTCTCCAGAAAATGGTATCACATCCTGGCAGCTGAGGTGGAAAAAGAGAATGATACGAAAGGAAATCAAGGTTGGGATGCCAGTACGTACCTTACACATCCACAGCAGCCCGACGAGAGCCCACGCGGTCCCCGTGAGGAATGCAGCACAAGCAGCTATTGCCGAGAGGGTGGGTTACTCTGCTCTCTGAACAAAACATAGCTAGCGCTCTCGGCTTCCAAACGACCGCCTTTTGTGAAAATGACACTGACTGCGGTCCCAGGCAGACACCCAGGGCTGGTGGCGACACAAATACCGAGGATCAAAGGAGCAGGTGCGTTTGTCTTAAGAGCGGGTGCCAAAAGGTCTCCTAACTTTCACCATCTGGAAATATCTCCCCCTGTCATCTCCCTGTCTCCGCTCGCTGAACACAACCCCGGAGATGTTGACCTCCAAAGTGGGTGAGGTCCGCAGGAATGCTTGGGGTTCTGTCAGCGTTGGAGGAGAATCTTGTACAGATTCATGGCAACTTCGGGGAACGCTGGGCTTGCTTAGAGAGGCTGAAGTGTCATCATGCCCAGAGACTTAAAAAAATACTAAATCCGGTGGATTCCTGCATCCTTAGACACAGCCTCCTGACTGTGACTATCTGCCAGCCTTGCGCTGTGCTTCCCAGCTTCCCATCCCTATAACTTGCAGTTCCCTCTTTTATTTTTTTTTATTTTTTTATTTTAGGCTTGGACTCTTGTCCTTCTCCCCGTGTGGTCAGGAGGTGACCAAGGACTGAACCTGCGCAGCCAACAGCAACCACGTCCTCTCCGGCTGTGTCTGTCCATCAACACCCAGTCCATTTCTCGTCCTCAGAAACTTTCTAAACACCTGTCTCACGCCATTCAGTCCTGTCACTGAACCCACAACCTGCCACCGAAGACCTCGCCTTTGGAGTTCGCCAGGAAACACAGATTTCCAACGTGTGAGACACTAAGTAAACACCTAGCTTGCCCCCTCCACCTCTTGGGAGCTGCGAGGACCCCGAGTCCTGCGAGAACAGACAGACAACTTGGACCCAAGAGCAAAGCTCTCTTCCGAAGGCAAACTTTCTGCCTTGGCCCCTGCACAAATCGCCGCAGACTTTTCTGAGGAAAGAATTGCCCTTGTCCGTGCTCCCCCGGCCCTCCCCCCCATTCTGCCTGGTTTGCGGGAGAGGAAGAGCACCCCTCCTCTGACAAACACCACACAACACAGATGTAACCACCGCTTCCCACAAACGCACACGCAGGAGAAATGCAGACCCCACACCATTAGGCAGAAAAGCACAGACACGGGGCAGGAAGGAGGAGGAGAGACACACACACACACAAAAGCATGCCATGCTCACGGGGAGAAGACCTTGGCCATTACCTTGACCGCGCGCACAGTGGCTCTGCCCCAGCGTCTTGGTGCCTGGATCAAAGTTTCTGGCTTTCACTAATGAGATTGCTTTTTTTTTTTCAGGGATGGATGTGGTTGGATTTGTTGGATTTGGCTTTGCCTTTTTTTTCTTTCTTTCTTTTCTTGGTCGGTTTATTTAACTGCTGGTAAAAGGAGGTTTTTTGTTGTTGTTTTTTTATAGCCTTGGCAGCTGAGATCCCCAGGCCAGGCTGTGGCGACCCCCGCTCTGGTCACGCCGGTGGCTCCAGCTGGCGACCCCGCGCCCCCCGCTGCTGGCTGCTGCTGCGGCTCCGGACACGCTCCGGGGGCGCGCCGCCTGCTCCGGGAGGAGTGGCTGCTGGGAGCGAACGTGCTCCCCACCCCCTGTCTGCCCGTCTGTCCCCTGGCTCGGCTGTCTGTCTGTCTGTCTGTCTGCCTGTCGCTCCGCCTGGAAGCACAGCGCGGGCTTCAGGCTGGACCTGCGCTCCGCTCTCAGGCTCTCAGGGCGGCCCCTCTCCCTGCCAGTCCGGGCGCGAGCGGGTCTGTCTGTCCGTCCCGCTAGCAAGGCAGGGTCCCTCTAGCCTTCCTCCGCGTGCGCATCTCTCTCTCTCCTTCCCCGGAGTGCACCCCCAGCCCAGCCTCTCCCTCGGACCGAGGAGGAGGGCGTCTGCAGGGGAAGGAGCGCGCGAATGCTCTCTCTCTCTCTCTCTCTCTCTCTCTCTCTCTCTCTCTCTCTCTCTCTCTCTCTCTCTCTCTCTCCTTTCTGCCTCTGCCTCCCCACTGTCTCACTGTCTCAAGCTAACTGCCCGCACCTGTCCGTGGCTCCCCCACTCCCACCAGCTCCCACTCCGCGCCAGCCAGCCAGCCAGCCGGCCCGGGTCCGTCCCCCGCTGCCACCTCCCCTACCTCTCCGCCTCCTCCGTTGTCTGCCCGTCAGTCCGCCGGGCCCGACGCTGCCCTCCCACGCGGCTGGCCACGGCCGCGGGGGCGGCGCCCCGCTCTCCCTCCGCAGCCCCCGCCGCGTCCGGTCCCGCCCCGGCTCCCGGCGCTGGGGGCGCGCGTGGCGCGGCGTGCCGCCCCGCAGCTGCTCGGGGGGCCCGACTCCCGTCCCCACCCCGCCCCCCGCCCCCTGACCGGCAGACACCGGAGGAGGCCGGGGGCCGGGGCCCCTCGGCCCCCGGCGGGGGGGCGCGGCCGGAGTTGGCCGAGCCGGGGCGCGCCCGCGGTGCCATCCCTTCCCCGTGCGCCCGCCACCAGCCCCGGGGCTGGAGACAAAGCGTCTGAGCCCCGCGCGGCGGCGGGAGCCTCCTTAGTCAGAGAGGAAGCTGGCACGCTGCCCCCGGCCCCGGCACGCCGCCTCCCCGCCGCTCCCGGCCGGCACGCGCGCCCTGCCCCCGGCGCCCCAGCCCCAAAAGCTTACTCGCGGGCGACTCCCAGGGACACTTGGCCGAGCCTGGCTCAGCTCGCTCTTGCGCCGGGGCTCGCTCACTTTCCGGGCCAACTCTGCAGAGAATACACCCCGCGGTAGCACCTCACTCCGCCCCGGGAAAGAATCTGTAGCCTCAGCGTTGCGCGGGGGGGGTGGGGAGCGGGACCCCAAGTCAGGGGCGCGGCGCCAGTGCCCTCCCTGTGCGGGCGATGGCCGGGACCCCCACTGCCCGCCCGCCGGCGCGGGAAGCGCTAGTTTGGGATCGGGAAGATGCTGCGGAGACAGAGACAGAGGCGGGCAGGGCAGGGCGCGGGGCGGGGAGCGGGGCTGACATCGGAAGAAACAAAAGCTGCGCCTTTCCCACTTGTTCTGGGGATGCGCTGTTTTTATGATCTGTAATTCTTTGTTGGTTTCTTTTTTTTTCTTTTTCATTGTCTCAGGGTACACACCACACACACACACACACACACACACACACACACACACGCACACGCACACGCGGATACTGGAGGACTGGGAAGACATTTCCGGAATGCCACCCACCCATCCTGAGTGCTCCCAGTAGCGCCCACTTTCCCGGCGGCGTTCGGAGTCACACGCCAAGATGGATCACGCTGGCTTTCTGCCCCCACCCCGCCCCCAGTTGAGAACCAGGCCTGGGATCCGGGGCTTCTGGGCTAGGTGGTTATTAACGTGAAGCCAAATTATAGCTGTGCCTGCCTGCCTGGGATTGCCAAAAGCTCGTGTTGACAGGATCCAGCAGTTCAGCTCCCTGACATGTAGACGCTGAATAACTCCCCATCTGGTGCAGGGGGCACACTCCTGTTCCCCCCAATACGTTGAAGAGGAGAAAGTCAACTTTGCACATCTGCAGTCAGTGACCCCCCAGGAACAGACAACAAATCACTCCCATAAACCGCATCGTGAAAAAAATTTCTGCGGCCTTTTAGTTCCGTGCATCGGTGTCCATTTCCAGGGACAGACAGCATAAACGGATTTAGTAAGGAGGTGCCTTCCACTTTTCACAGAAATGTAATTTCACCAGTCACGGCCACCTTCGTAGATGCTAAGAGAGTGACTATAAGTATCAAACAGACACTCTGCATAGTTCTAGAAAATGTGAAAAAAAAATAATAGGTGTACTGGTCCTTGATGAATAAATAATCACTGTATTTTCCAAACATGAGAAATTGTCTCCCCGGGGATCAGCTATTGCTGGCTTAAGAATGGATCTGCTGTATGAGGTTTCAGCAAAGCAAGCCTCAGGAATTCAAGACCCTTCTGTCGATCTATTTCTACTCAGCCCTCACCCGAAGCTTTTTACCAGGCATATGGGATTCAAGGGCAAACTTATAAAAAGGTATTTCTCATTCTCTTGCTGTTCCTTCATCGCCACTCATGAAAAACCCCACTCGGGGAGGGGGGGATTGGTGTGCCAAGCTCTGCTGTGTCATAGATTCCCACATTTGGGGCTGCACAGGAAGAGGGCCAGTGCGTTTGATTTTCCTTCTGGATGGGGGTAGACATCAGCATCTCTTGAATGGAATGGCTGGGTCACCTAACTACCAGAAAAACTTGACAGCTTGTGCCGAGACCGGTTTGGCTCAGTGGATAGAGTGTCAGGCTGCGGACTGAAGGGTCCCGGGTTCGGTTCCGGTTGGGGGCATGTATCCTGGTTGCGGGCACATCCCCAGTGTGGGGTGTGCAGGAGGCGGCTGATGGATGTCTCTCTCTCATCGATGTTTCTGACTTTCTATCCCTCTCCCTTCCTCTCTGTGAAAAATCAATAAAATATATTTAAAACAACAACAACAAAAAAACTTCACAGCTTGCTTTTCACACCAAGTCTCCGAGAACAAATCAGGTTTTCCTCTGGGAATTCGCTAAGCAAATGGACCTGGGTGCTATACACTGGATTAGAAATTGTAGCTCCTGGGTGGGGAGAGGAGAGGCACTCAGCCTGCCTGCACTCAGCACGCACTCCAGAGATTATGTAAAAGAACAAGACAAATGCTTCGGTATCTGAAGGACGCCTGGACAGACTTGATGACAAAACTGAACACAAAACAGAAAGCATCCCAACCACAGAACAACACTAATGGGCTTCCACTCCATCGTCTACCGTTTGCGATCATATTTTGCCAACGAATTGGTAACTGGGGAGGGCTCCTGTTTCTTTGAGGCCAGGTAGATAATGAACTTGGAGAAATCCAGTTTTAAGTTTTGGGCCTTAGGGGGAACTGAAATGTACTTCCGGGAGCAGTAAGTGATTGGAGGCACCCAAAGTGTTTGCAGTTTTTAGAAACAATTCCAATCAGTCCTTGACCTCTCCTAAGTCAGCCACCACTAAATTTATCCCGAATATTGACGTGTATCTGACTGGGTCTCTGGTGACAGATCCACACTGCAGAAGTGTCTATGCACTGAGAGCATCTTCACTTTAGGCTCAGGAAGCAGGGATCGCGCCAGGAGAGAGAGAGGGGCGCTGCTATTTATTCCCTGGATCTAGCGCTTCTGAATTTGTTGGGTAGCATGTTTGAGATGAAAGCACCTGCACGTAACCAGGTAACCCCTGCCTGGGGAGTTGAGCTCACCCACACAATTGGCAAACATCTCAGATTGTCTCGACAAGCTCCTTTAAACACATATTCCCCCAGGACCCTAAATGAGTGCCCTTTAATGAAGCTTCCAAATTGGATTTTCAAAGTAAGGCAAATTGCTAAGCTACCTCTGCAAGCACCTTTTCAGCTGAAGCGAGAAGTGGAATTTCCATGCTGTTGAACTTCCATGTTCCTCCACAATCAGGCATTCCACCTCCTCCCCCCACTGCCATAAAGGCCCCCAGATCCCCTGGCGAGCCTTCTTCTCATGTGCCCTGTTTCCAACAAAATGGTCCAGGGCTTATTCAAGTGCCAGCCTTGGGCCTAGAGGCATTCAGCTGTGCGTGCGTGGTAGAGAAAGGCAGGGCACTAAGAACAGGCAAGAGAAGATTACCATTTCACCCAGAAAAGTTCCGTTCCCCAATGCTTATTTTATGCTGAGCCAAAATAACTCGAAGACACATTTCGGAACATCAACAAAGAATGTTACATCACGCACGCATCCGAGCATGAAGAAATGTCACGCTCAGAAACAAAGCGGACTGGGGAAACTAGGAACCAAATGTTCCGATGGCACCGATCCCTCCACGGGAGCCGTGTTTCCCCTGTGGTTTGCTGTGCGCCGTGAGGAGAAAACCACCTCCTCCATCCTTCTCCCCGGCGGACCGCAAGTGAACTTTGACCTGCACCCGCGCACAGCCATCCTTTGCTGAGCGTGCAAACCGAAGAGGCTTCCTCAAAAGATGAACGCGTGTCGTGTTTTCATAGAGATGCATCCCGAGCCAAGGAGAGACAAGAAGAAGAAAGAGGGGCCGAAACCGGTGTGGCTCAGTGGAGAGAGCGTCAGCCTGTGGACTGAAAGGTCCCAGGTTCGATTCTGCTCAAGGGCATGTACCTTGGTTGTGGGCACATCCCCAGTAGGGGGTGTGCAGGAGGCAGCTGATAGATGTTTCTAACTACCCCTCTCCCTTCCTCTCTGTAAACAAATCAACAAAATATTAAAAAAAGAAGAAGAAAGAGGGGAGATCCACTCGAGAGAAACCTGTCCCTGCAAGATCTCCGCATCAGCACACAAGGAAGGCTGTTGGCTAAATTGCCTATTTCTTTTCAGCCTCTCTGGGGGCAGAAATACCAGGGTTCAGGCGCAGCTTTAGCATCTGGGGTTGTGTCCCTCTGGCCTCCAGGGGACTGTGTTTCTTTCTTTGCGCTCCTTGCCCCCAGGGGCCCGTGGCTCTGGCACAGCTGAGGCAGCAGGTGGCTGGGCACCCAGACGAGGGGACCCAGCGCAGAGCAGGTGTGCGCAGGCAGGATGTGCTGCGGGCCTCTCTACCTGGCCGGTGTGAGCACCCCCTCCAGACCCCGCTGCAGCAGAGGGTTCTAGGGAACCCACCAAACATGGTTTTCATTTTCAAAGCCTGGGCCAAGAATTGAAAGCAGAAAGGCAGTGAAAGCATTGGGAGCATCTTTGGGGAGAAGAGAGGTAAATGTTACCCCCCACCCTGAAATGCAAGAGGCCAATTTGCCACAGCCCTGTGTGGGATCCTGCCTCCAGTTTGACACCCCCAAACCTGAGAAGCAGCATTTTCTCCGTAAAGGACACTGTTCCCCCTTTCACACAAAGGGAGACAAAGGTTGGCAAGGTATTCTAAATTTGAATAAATAATATGTTTGGCTTCCCAACAATACAGCATATTAAAAGGTCTATGGATCAGGCACTAGACTATAATAGCTACAATCCATCCTTAATGACATATAGGTCACTCATATTTTAAATTATTCTTCAGAGCTTAAAACTGTGTGTGTGTGTGTGTGTGTGTGTGTCTGTGTGTACCCTAGTATAAGTATATGTGTATGGTTAAAAGGTAAAACATACCCACAGTGTTAATATTTCAAAAGAATACTAAGAGCTTACTGGAAACCCAGTTGTAGGCCAATAGCCAGTGTCTGAAAAAGCATATACAGATTTGTAATTAGCATGCATGAATGTATGTACAATTTGTTCTCCAAACCTACTCTTTAAAAATGCTTTATTTCTTTTGAAAATAAATGCACATTTGCAAAATCTATAGAGTCATATTGTTGTTGTTTTTTTTAAAAAGCAGGGGAATCAAGATAAAAAAATAAAAATCTCTCAAAATATCACCACCCAAACAGCCATCACTTTTGTGCTTAGCCAATCTCTGTGCATATATATCCATACTGATATAGCTTTATTTTGCATAAGAAGATTGCAAAACAGGTTACTTTGTAATCTGCTCCCTGCTCTGTACTTTAGAATAAGTCATGGAGTTCTTTTTATGACATTGACGGCATCAATATATTAATGGCTACATGGTAGCCTGTTTTAATTCCCATGCATGTATATGTTACACATCACTGAAAGCTATTTGTGGGTATGTCTCCAAATTGGGGAATTATCCCTTTAGGGCAAATCTTTAAAATTTGAATTGACCTTCAAAAGTATCAATATTTTATATTTTGGCGTAAGACTGGAGTTTAAGATGTTATATTAGTTTCTGAATATGTTTTGCTTTGATTTCTAATCTTTATTATTGATTTCTAATCTATATTTCTTCCATGCACTGGAAGGTTGCCCATTCGATTCTGGGTCAGTGCACATTTCTGGGCTGGGGCTCAGTCCCTAGGAGGAGGCAGCCAATCAATTTTATGCTTTCACATCTATGTCTCTCTCTCTCTCTCTCTTTCTCTCTTATTCTTTCTCTCCCTTCTTCTCTTTCTAAAAGTCAATAAACTAGTTTTTGTAAAACAAGAGTTGATTGGCCTTTGTCTTCCTGGTATAAATTATATAAATTAAAAAAATAAAGGCACTGTTAAGACATAAACATTTCTGTGGTCTATGTTTAATTGCATGGTATTAAATCAAGGCAAAAGCTCTTGCTATGGAAAGAGATTTAATTGAAAATTACATGAGTTTACTGAGTATCTGTTTGCTTCAGACTTTTGCTTTAACAGAGGCAACCAGACAGGGTTGTTGTTTTTTTCTATAAGGAGGATAAATATTTGAGGAAGCTGAGCGAACCCTCTCAGGTCAAGCAGCTATTATTTGGTAAAATGCAGGTCTGTCTCCTTGCTCTCCGGAAATAAAGAAGATCCCTGGCAACCTGGGCAAGCCGCCAAACCATTGTTTTGAACGTCTTCCTTTGCTTATCACTTTAACCACACGCAGCCAGAATCACCGATTTGACTTACATGATCAGATATTTCTTCAACTGCAGGATGGGGGCCGAGACACATGCATTTCGGAATACATTAAAAAACACACACACACAACTACAAGCCTCAATGAGAGAGAGAGAGAGAGAGAGAGAGGAATCAGCCTAACAATTCAGAGTTACTTTCACTTTACTTCATGAAAGTATAATCCAGGGCTCACCATAGCCAGTTCTTTTCTTCCTAATCAGACAGATAGGACACTCACTCTTCAGTCTTCTTGCAGGCAGGCAGGGCTGAGTGACAAGCTGTCACCGATGATATGTGACTGGAACTGATACATGCCACTTTGGGCTGAGGCCATGGAAAGCCTCTGGGGAATTCTCAGACAGACTAGCTACAAGCTGATCAGCCCCCATCAGCCTGGGTCCCTGAGTGACTGTGTGGAGCAGACTTCAACACTGACCTGTGTCAGACATAGGAAGTGAGCAAGAAAAAAAGAGTTGTGTGTTAGCCAACTGAATTTGGGGGGATTGTTTCTTACCACAGTACAATCTAGATTCCCTGATTTATAAACTCTGCTGGTCTAACAACATGGGAAAAGGTAACACGTACTGTAGTAAACAGTAGTTACATGTACTGTATGTAGTACACGGAGGCCAGGCCTGAGATTCAGGAGGCCTGGACTTTGGTCCTGAATCAGTCACCAAATCATTTTTTAGACTTGAATAAGTCATTTTCACCTTAAAGCTTCAGTTATTTTTGTTTTTCACATTTCTAAAATGAAGCGATAGCAGTTAAGTTTTCCTCTAAACCAATGGTTCTCAACCTGTGGGTCGCGACCCCATCACAGGGGTCGCCTAAGACCATCAGAAAACACAGATATTTACATTACGATTCACAACAGTAGCAAAATTACTGTTAGGAAGTAGCAACGAAAATAATTTTATGGTTGGGGGTCACCACAACATGAGAAACTGTATTAAAGGGTCGCGGCATTAGGAAGGTTGCTCTAAACAATATCACACTGTGCTAATTACGGATGTGTTATTTTGAGGCTAAATATCTCCCAGGTGAGACCCTGTTCTCCTGAGATAGCCTATAAATGTTTACAAAATATTTTATTGGTATTTTCATTGACAATGTGTTGAATTGACAGACTGATTAGAGACCTGGCATCTTTGCCTTGTCTTCCCACAAGTGAATATCATGAGTCTCTTTTATTTTTCGGTTGGGTTTTTAATGTCCCTTAGGAATATCCAAATTATTTCTAGGTATTTCATTAATTTCTAAAGTTTTTTAATTGCACCAATCTCTTACATATTTTTATTAATGTGGCCAACATTTTTTTGTATTAGTTCTTCCAAAAAAAAGTTTTAAAAAATATCTACATGTTCTATTTCATTAAAACCTACATTTGTATCTTTCTTTTATATATATTATTGATTTTTTTACAGAGAGGAAGGGAGAGGGATAGAGAGTTAGAAACATTGACCAGAGAGAAACATGGATCACCCACCTCCTGCACGCCCTCTACTGGGGACGTGCCTGAAACCAGGATACATGCCCTTGACAGGAATTGAACCTAGGACCTTTCAGTCCGCAGGCCAATACTCTATCCACTGAGCCATACAGGTTTCATACCTAATATTTTGAGGTTTATTCAATTGTTATAACCTCTTAAGGAGAAAACTTAGCTCATTAAATTTTAATAATTCTTATTTCCTACCATATTCACTTAAGAATATATATTTTTATCTTAGTAAGTGTTAGCTGCATAACAAAAGTTTAGCACTTCCTTAATTTGATTCTGTATGGTAATTACCATTAACAATCATTTTTATCCCAGGGACTTTTTAGTACATTTTTTTTCTCTTTAATTTTGGTTAAAGTGTTGGTTTTTAGAGAGTTTCTGCTTTTTATCATTGGGCTTTGATTTTATTTCAGTGAAGTCAATGTTTTTGAATTTGTTGAGATCTTAGGACTTGGCATGTGAACAATTATTGTTAATAGTTGCTGCACTCTTGAAAACAATGCATGTCCTTTATTTAGCACAGGCCACTATGTATATCTATTAGTTTAAATTTGTCAAATTAAACTGTTTATTTTAAAAATCATTATTGTCCTTTCAATTTTCTCTGTTTGATCCATCTGCTTCTGAGAGAACTGTATTAACATATTCGATCATTCTTATGGCTTTAACTTTTTCAATCATTTAAATTATGCTTTATGCATTTTTTATTATGTTTTTTTAGACAGATACAAGTTCACAAATAGCATGTCTTTTGGATAGGTAGTTATTTTTTTCTATAATTGAGCATGCTGTTTATATCTAGCAATGAGTTCACATCAGATTCTATCTTGTCTGTCATTAATATAGACACGATAATTTTGGCAACAATGTGATAATATATATCACTTTCATTTCAAATTTTCTGTATTGATGATTACCTCTTTCTTATTCTCTCTTTTTCTGGGATTCGTATTAGATATGAGCTTTAGCTTTCCTAGAAAATTTCCGAATTTCTCTCTACACAGAATTCTGCATGATTTTCTCATAGTAGCTTTGCCTTTTTCCTTTCCAATATGTTTAATGTTCTTCTGAAAGTATCCATTGATTTCCAATATTATCTATATATCTATATATATATTAGAAATTCCATTCTGCTCATCTCCCAATACTCTATCACATGTTCCTAAATTACGTTAATTTATAATTTTCCCTTCTTGAAGTGTCCTTATCTATTTCAGCAATGAGGGGAGTAATTAGAATCATATAGTTAGTGTACTAACTGACCTCTCATGATGTTCTATCTTCCAGAAAAGAATAAATAAAAAGAGGAATTATCTGCACCTTGAAAATCTGAGTCTGGTGACTTGAAAAAGGTAGAATTTAATGATGTATTTCCATTTCAATTATGATTCCTGGCATATTCTAGCTTTCTAGTTCTTTTTGTATTAAAAATTTATATTTGTATTTCTCAAGAAAAAAATTCCCTTTCCTTCACATTTTCAGATTATGGGTACGTAGATCTACATCTTATTCTTTTACACGTGAGAACATATCCTCTTCTGCTGCCTGACAAAAAGAGGGAGGAGGGGGTGAATGGACATAACAGTATCAACCAACTGCAGTCTGCAAACTACAATCGTTTCCATTGCTCCCGAGCATTGGCTACCTTAGCGACCTGTCACCACGCTAAATGAGCTAAAGAAAAATATTCTCGTAATGAATAAAATGATAGAAAAAACTCAGTAAAGAAACAGAAATTGTGGAAGAATAAAAAGAAATTCTAGAACTGGAGATTACATTATCAAAAAAAATTTTTTAAATCAATGGATAAAAGTTGCTTTTCATGAGGCTAAAGATATTCCCTCGAGTTTCATGAAGGAAGAAAGAGGAAAAATGGAAGACAAAGAAGAAAATGCTATTCAGAAAACTTTGAATCTAAGGACAGGGGAGAAATGTCATCTCCTGGTTCACTTGCTCATACCCCTTGGCCCAGAACTATGTTGGGTTATAATCATGTGGAGGTGTCAGAGAGCTGGGCATTCCCATAGTTCCTTTTCCACCGTCTATAGTCCAGGAGGACTGGGAAAACGAAGCTGCAATTGGTGTTACGGAGACCAGACTACATTATCTGTCACTGTCTCCACTTTGGTTTCGAAGCTAATTATGTGCCTCATCTTCTTTATGAAATTTGAAGGCTGCATATTTCTCTCTGTAATGCCAGCCTATTTGTTTCAATCAATCTGGCTTGGATGGATTCTAGGAAATCTAGTTTGTCAAGGATAGAGGTAAAGCATCTTATCTCGGCAGCTCTTGGGCTTAGCTGACAATAGACCCATAAACCCTCTCATTAGTGGTACATAAACAGAGGAACTCTTTCTCGGAGCTTTTGAAGTTTTGCACATCTTCCTGCTGGATCTATTTACCAATATCACATGGATTAGAACTAAGCTGGTCTTTCTGATGGAGACAAAAATGTTTAAGAATATTTCTCTCTGTTCCGTGGTTATTAACCATAGTGCAATATCCTGGAATCTTGCAATCGGTTGTGAAGCGTGTCCCAATTTGCTGTTAATAATACTTAAATATTAACTTTGCCAGTTACTTTAATAATAAATGCAGTTCCGTGTTGTTTCTTGAACAATGCCATTCAACCTTTTTGCATTCTAATGAGCTTACTTGAGTAGAAAGAGGTCAAGCTAAATATTTTAAAATTTTACTTGGGGGTGTCCTATCCATATAAAAAATTTCTGAGGCATGTTACAGAAAATAAAATGTTTCAGAATATCATGTGTTGCTTACTGGAGAACACAAGAAGTTAATAACCTAATTGTTAAATAAAATGCCAGGAAGAGTGGTCTCAGAGAGGAGGGAAGACATTGGCACTAATATGCAAGAGAACATACATGGATGCACATTCGTAATAGACAAGAACACCACAGAAGTAGCTCCAATATCCCACGTGGCACTTAGCTATGGTAGGAAAAAGGCCATGACAGGACAGAAGCGGAGAAAACATCTGATGAGTTCAGAATCGACAGGTCTTTTCAGAGAGAGGAAGAGTTGTGTGACCGGTGCGAAAGATACACGCACCTGCTAAGTGACTGCTGAACTGGGCGAGAGAACATTCAGGTGAAAGCAGAGCGCGCGGGTAGCACAGAGAGGTCACACATGGGATGACTCTGCAGCCAGCCGGATGTTGGATTCCTGGGGTTGATCATAAAGCGGACTCCAGGGGTAGACACAGCCATCAAGAAGGACCTCACACACCTTTTCTATTGCTCCAAGTCCCCTTTGCCTGAGAGCAGAACCCATCATAAAGTCTGGCTGGGTGTCCGTCCTAATTCCCTCTCTTAGAAGTACAAAATAAAATAAAGTAAAATTAAAAAAGCCTATTTGGGGCCTAATCTTATGCATTCCAGGAAGATAGTTGACAAGGAGGATGTTACAGCAACCTTGACATGTAGTGTATTTGGCACAGTCTTTTTACATGCCTTTTTCTAAGTTTCAAAGATAAAGGCATGTCAAGCTTCAGACATCCAACGGATATAATGTCTAGGCCTGCGCCTGTAAAGGGTAACATTGGTAAAGAAGGGTGGACTGATAAGCCAGAGAATGAACACCCCCACATGGTTCCACTGAGAAGTAAGCACTGGCAGAGACTCATGTGTCTACACACGCAGCTCCCCAATGGGCGCAGATTCTACAGACCAGACATCAGAAGTGAAACAGATCATGGACATCAGAAGTGAAACAGATCATGGCCCAAGGCTTCTGGGAAATGGCAGCAAACACGGGGCTCTTTAAGCAGCCTCCTTGAGGGGCGTGGCTGCCCTCGCACCGGGTTCTCTGGTTGCACGGTACCCAGCCTCTGCTGTGCTGCATCCTGGACCCACCTTTGGAGTTTGTGTCAAAGTGTCACCAGAATAATAGTCATGGCCGATCATTCTCCTTCTCCTCGGGATCGCCTTGCGGATTGGTCAGGACCCCCGTCTTTAGGAACTGGCTGCTCTGGGGGTTTGCTCCCCCAGACACACTGTACAACGTCTCTCTGCAGCCTCTGCTCCCCAGGAAAGGGTTGCTCCCCAGGTTTAAACCGAGGGCTCTGAAACTGGCTTTTCTTCCAGGCCACGTTCTCTGTATGTGGACAGACATAAGGATCACGCACCACCCCCTTTCAATTAGGAAACCGAACATTTGCATTAGAAAAATCGATGCCTTCACATTTCCTATGTAGCATCATTGCACGCAGCCCTCCTGGCTGGCCTTAGCCCCTCCAGCCTGTTTCCTGCGTCCTTACTAAATCCAATCCTGACACTCACGCAAAGACGCGGCTGGTGCTCCACTGACTGGGCCAATACGGTCCAGGCAAAATGGAATTATCTTTTTATGGGGGTTTTTCTTCTCTCTTTCCTTCTTTACTACTTAGAAGTTCCTGTTTTTATTTATTTCATTTTTTAAAAATATATTTTATTGATTTTTTACAGAGAGGAAGGGAGAGGGATAGAAAGTCAGAAACATTGATGAGAGAGAGACATCGATCAGCCGCCTCCTGCACGCCCCACACTGGAGATGTGCCCGCAAGCAAGGTACATGCCCCCGACCGGAATCGAACCTGGGACCTTTCAGTCCACAAGCCGACGCTCTATCCACTGAGCCAAACCGGTCTCAGCCGTGTTTTTATTTTTTATTTATTTTTTCTTATAGAGCATTCAGACACAATTATCTGTCAGTAAGAAAACCCATGGAGAATGATTTTTAATCAAAGGACAAATAGTTGATTTGTGATAAAAAATATTTTTCATGATAGTTTGATATATAAAAATGAAAATATTTGATATATACACAAGAACTTGTGAGTTAAATGAGACTTTAAAGCAAAATAATCCAACAGCTTTGAACCCACGAATTTTGCATAGTCTGGAATGTTATCTAGAATATTGTCGGTATTACTGAAGTCTACCTCTGACTTCCAAAGTTGAATCCTATAGCTTCACTGCTCGGGTTCATCACCACCTGGGCTTGTGTCTCATTATCCTTCTTTTAAAATAACTTCACCGCAAATGTGCATTTCCATATGTTGTTCAGATTTGTTTCTTTTTAAAAATATATATATTTTATTGATTTTTCACAGAGAGGAAGGGAGAGAGAGAGAGTTAGAAATATCAATCAGCCGCCTCCTGCACACCCCCCACGGGGGACATGCCTGCAACCAAGGCACATGCTCCCGACCGGATCCAAACCCAGGGCCCTTCAGCCCGCAGGCTGACGCTCTATCCACTGAACCAAACCTGTTTCAGCCAGATTTGTTTTTTAGCTTGTTATGAAAACACAAAAATACATAGACACTGCACGAAGTTCCTTAAACGGGGCTTTTCAAACTCAATATTAATTTCCAAGATTTGTCCATGTTACAGCTATAGTTTGTTCCCCCTCACAGCTATGTAATATTTCATGGTGTGACTAGCCATCTTTCCATAAATAGACATGTAGCAGATGATAAAAATGGCATTGGAAATTAGGAAAATAAAATTAATTATATAATAAATTTTGCCTGGACAGTTGTTGTTTTTTTTAAATAAAAACTTAAATATATCTATGCTCTCTTTTATAGTAAATTGAAACTCTAGTTGGACTACATACTTAAGTGTAAATAAAAAAGCACAAACTAAAAAGTAACTCATAGGTGGGTGCATACTCCCGAAATCTGGAAAAATCTGGAACGCTCTGGTAAAGTCTGGAACTGATACTACTGGGGTTCTGCTTTGGTGGCAGGAAAGTTCTCCCTAAGTCCTGCTGGTTTTTCCCCCGTGTCTGCTGTGGGTTGGCACGGGGCTGAGTTCCACTCGGTCAGAAGCAGAGGCTCTGCTGTCTTGCTGTGCTGCCACCTCCAGGCAGTCCCCGGGACTGGAAACAGCTGGAGGGTGTCACGCAGCGAGGACACGCAGTGTGCTCACAGCCCATTGTCCAGAATTGGTCTCGTGGACTAAAGGGCTTATAGAGCTTCCAGATGGAACTGGGAAACTGTCAGAGCGTGGGCGCTTGGAAAGAAATGTGTCTGAAGTCTAATTTATGCGTCTTTACATCTGGGCATGAAGGATGTCTACTCTGGGTCCTGGGCTTTCTATAGCCCAGGATTTAATGAGGACACCCACACCCGCCTGCCTTCCCCCCCAAAAAGCACACACACACTTATTATTGATAATCATCCATACTAGAGGACCAGTGCACAAAATTCGTGGGGGTGGGGGGTGTCCCTCAGCCCTATCTCCACCCTTTCCAGTCTGGGATCCCTCTCACAATATGCTCACCTGCCTGTCTGCCTGATTGCCCCTAACCACTTCTGTCTGCTAGCCTGATTACCCCCTAACCATTTCCCTGCCAGCCTGATTGACACCTAACTGCCCTCCTCTGACAGCCCAGTCGCCCTCACCTGAAGTCCTGGTTGCTCCTAACTACCCTCCCCTGCTGGCCTGATTGCTCACAACTGTCCTCCCTTGGAAGCCATTTGTGACCACATTGGGGGGGGGGCATCTTGTGTGAGGGTGTGATGGTAAATGTGCATATTACCTCTTTATTATATAGGATTATTGGTGATGAATGACTTTGCACTGTAATGCCTGAGTCGTAGCTCTTAACCTGCCTCTCATGATTAATACCACTTCAGGTCTCGGATCCCAGGGAAAAAGTCCTTTCCAGGACGTCTGCCATATGGGCTAGGCACACACACACCCCTCCCACCCCCCCACCCCCAAAATAAAACAACGCTGTTTGACTACCATGAACATGTCTTGTGTTGTAAACCTGAAGGTGGATGCTGCTTCAGAATTAAGGCAGAATTTGAGCAGTGAAAGCACTTAGGTAAGAAAAAAGAAATTAATTAACATGTTGAATCTTTCCTCTGGGTGAGAATTAAATCTACTTTTTTTTTAATGTATTGAAATATGTTCCGGGGATTGCCAAGTATCTGTTTTGTTGCTACTTGTGGTTTTCAATTATTTCCTCTTCAGGTATTCACTTAGGTATCATCATACTATTTGCAACATTTGTACCTACTGGCTATGGAAAATGTTGTAATATTAAGCGAAGTGTTGCCAGATAATTTAAGCAAGCTAAATTTGAATTTTAGATAGAAAAGTGGAAAACTGTTTTAGTATAAGTGTATCTTATGCAATATTGGGGGCATATTGTACTAAAAGTTATTGCTGTTTATCTGAAATTCAAATGCATAGGGTGTCTTGTGTTATTATTTGATAAAATTGGCAATATGCCTACAGGACAATACTGATGATATACATTGGCAATTAAATGGACATAAAAGACGAGAATTGTGAGTTTTATGTCTAAAAAGTATTGATTTAAATATACTTCAAAATACAAATGCAAATTAATTTTATTAAATTTTTGTTCAAATATGTAATTTTATTTTTATATATTTCTACTTTTAATAGAAAATGAATTCTTTAGCAGAAAAATAACATCCTTGAAAATATATACTCTACATTTTTTGTTTACATTTGTTTTATATTCAAAATGCCTGCCCTTTGCATATATTTCTTTTTGTACTTTCATCTTTTATATTATTACCAGAGGCCTGGTGCATGAAATTCCATGCATGGGGGGGCACTCAGCCCGGCCTGCACCCTCTCGCAATCCAGGACCCCTGGCTCCTAACCACTTGCCTGCCTGCCTGCCTGATTGTCCCTAACACTCTGCCTGCCTCATCACCACTGACCCCTCTGCCTGCCTGATTGCCCCTAACCACCTCTGCCTTGGCCTCTGCCATGGTGGCTTCATCCGGAAGGATATCTGGAATGATGTCTGGAAGGTAATTTGGCTGTCTGGTCTAATTAGCATATTATGCTTTTATTATTATAGATTACCACTTGAAAACAAATTATGGGACAAACTTTGATAACAACAGAATTATTGACTTTACCTGAAGTAAGAGCAAGCAAGAACATTTTATAGAATAAATGCTTAATCTATAAATTATTCTATGATTTATAAAGTATATCTTCATATTATTATTCAATATTGCTGAGCCATCACAATACCTAGACACGAATAATAATTACTAAATTTAGTTGTACTTAATATTGACTTTCAGTCATCTAAATATGTGAATATTATAACTTTCTATACCAGTGGTCACCAACCTTATATCTTTATGTCCTCTTCTTCCCATACATTAAAAAAACAATTTGTCATGGGTGACAATCCCAAATACCAACTAGTCAACACATTTATTTCAAAGTCCAGTTTCTTAGTGATGTATAATAACTACTATGTCAGGTTCATATGGACCTCTATATAGTGAGTTCCCTGTCTCCCTCCCTCCCCAGTACGCAGAAGTTGAACAATGAGAGGATAACACAATTACATTTCCATTTGGAAAGTGGGAAAACAGGAGACACAGAGTCATGGGTGTAGTGCAGTTCTGAAATCCTTTGAGCAGACAATCTTAAGGTTTTCTACTCTCTGGGAGGTGCTTTTCCCATTATCCTCCATGGCCCTCCTGAAGGGTTCTTGCAACTTTCTTATTCTGCTTCCTCCCTGAGGAAATCTGAGAGCCAAAGGATCATTTTAAGTGTCAAGCTATTGATTTCCTCAGTAGTAGCTATCATTCAAGACCCACTAGGCATTTTCTATTTTGATTCCAGCTAATTCCATGAGCAACAACTATATTCACAGTGATTTTCTAAACTGAGTTTTTCCCTTCAACTTTGCCCTTCTCTTTCTCTCTCCCTCTCTCTCTCTCTTTTCCTGCTTCTAAAAGTCTATCTACAATAATATATGTGAAGGCCACACCCTTTTTCTTCATCGCACATTAATCCACTGAAACATTGTAACAGTAAGTATGTAGGCTACACTCTAATTTTTGCTTGCATCATTTTAATCAAATGATTAGCTTTTGTGGGCATATTTCCATTCAAAACCTCTTTATTTATTTTTATTTTTTGTTAATCCTCACCTGAGGATATTTTTCCATTAATTTTTAGAGAGAGTGAAAGGGAGGGGGAGAGACACACAGAGAGAAACATAGATGTGAGACAGAACAATTGGTTGTCTCCTGCCGACACCCTCAGGTACGTGCTCTTGACCAGAATCAAATTGGGGACCCTTCAGTGTACTAAGGCACACCGGCTAGGGCACAAAACCTCTTTATATGCCATCTTAACTGGGATCTAGAAGCAGTGTGCTTTCCTAACATTAGATCTCTGCTTCTATTTGTTTCTATTTGCAAATTAGTCAATTCTATCTGAAGTTACCTCTTTCTCTTAAGACTTTGCCACGGTATCCAAAAATATGCTACACTCACTACTTACATACTTTTTTTTTTCTATGCCTATGTTTTCTGCTATAGATTTTATAGTTTCAGGTTTGATATTCAAGTCTTGAATCCATTTTTTAATTAATTTTTGTGTATGGTGTCATATGGCAATATAATTTCATTCTTTTGCCCACCATACAACATACAGATGTTGTATCATATAATGGTACTCATGAAACAGACATTGTTATTAACCAATGTCACCCCAATACATTTAAATAATTAATTTTTAAAAAAGTAATAGGCATTTTTGCACTTCTGCCTTGCCTCAATTTCTGTTAACTCAGCAAACATTAAAAAGTATATTGTCAAATATAAATCATGTAAGTCAATGGTCGGATCCAATATCAAGTTTTAATCATAATTTAAATATGCAAGAATTTTAATCATAATTTAAATATGTAAAGAGAGGTCCCAGGTTCTTCTTTCCCTTATGGGATGAGAAGTCTTTGGACCAAAGAGGTATCTGAGGCCTCTAAGGGAAAGTTCCCACAGCCCTCACACATCAGAAAATGGTTTAGTCATAAAACATTCCCATTTGATATTCCTGATAGTCATAAGCTAATATGATGTTCTTTGGGAATCATGCTTCTTAAATCCATTTATGCTAGTCCTTTCCATCATAAGCAATTCTACCCCAGGGATATTCAGTTAAGAGTATTCCATAGATAAGAACCCTTCCTCCTAGCAAATATTACTAGTTTATTTACCCAGGAGTTTAGTTATGTGTTTAAAAGAAGATTGGATGGGATCAAGAGTCTTTTACCTCTCCCCATAATGTCCTCCCAATAATTATGGGTTACCTGTTTTAACTTATTTCTCTCTAGTAAGTTTTTTCATTTTCATGGGTATATACATTATACATATTTTATCCTGTTATTATAATTGGTTAATCATTTTTTGATGGATTTCATTTATCATAGTTTTTTTTTAATGCAGGATTATTTATTTGGAGTCATCTCTTGGTTGTCTAGATTTTGCCAAGTAATTATTTTCAAGAAGGTCTCCTAGATAATGTTTACCTTGAGATGTCCCTATGTTTAGCAATGTTGGACACTTGCCTTGAATAACAGCATGACAGATAAAGTAATATTCAGTGTCTCCCGCCAAACCTAGTAGACAGTGGTCACCTTTACCTCTAACCTTGACTGATCATATTTTAAGCAGGAAGGGCAATTTGATTTTAACTGAAGGGCAAACTGTGATCAGTTGGTAGCAAATGACTTGAGCATTATATTCCAAGGTAGCATCTGTACTCTGCAGGAAGGAAGACCTTCATCAATTAGCCAAGTCTGGCACAGGCTTGGGAGGGGAGATGGCATTAATACCTTGTGATTGCCAGGCCAGCTGGAAGTATCACCTTTTCCAAGGCTGAGAGCATTTCATTAGACAAATTTTAAAAATAAAAATTCATTTGGATACAAAGAAATCCCTTTCTAATAAAATTTTGAAAAGGCAGAACTATCTTTCAAAAGCTTCAGAAAATATATCGAGCTGAAATGGGAGAACTTATAGGGAAAATAGATTTATCTTAAAAAAGGAAAAAATAGTAAAGATAGAGTAAAATGATAACCCACATAATAAAAGCTTAATATGCAAATTGTCCTCTTGATCGGGAGTTCGACCAAGGGGCAGGGCCGGCCAGCCAACTGCCCATGGCCCCTCTGCCCAGCGGGCCCTACCCTTGATTGGCCCCAGTCTGGGTGGGATGGCCAGCTGGACTCCACCTGTGCAAGAATTTGTACACTGGGCATCTAGTAATTAATAATATGATCAAATACCTTTCTAGAGTAGTAGCTCATGACTTTCAAAGAAAACAAATGTATTTGTTACATACATATGAAATATTATATGTGCTGATTATATGCTAGGCAACAAGGAATTATCTCTAATTAAAAATCCAGACAACATAAGTTGTAATCCCAGTCAGATAAAATTAGAAATCAATAATACATGAATGATGAATGCCTTCCAAACAATGTCAGGAAAGTAAACATCACAATTAAAAATAATAAACAGTTTAACAATGAAGTAACTGAATATGAGGACTATTGAAAATAAAGAAAAAAATTTTTTCTAGCTGGTAAGAAGTAGCTAAAGCTGTGTTCAGAGGGGATTTCATAGCCCTACAAATAGAAGATATGAATTGAGATAGACAGAATAATTATTTCCCAGGAAACATTCTGAACTAGAGTTTAGTCTTCAGAATGTTTATTACCAGGGCACTTTGGAAGGAATGGAAAGAAAAGGGGAGAGGAAGGGAAAGTCCATTTGCCATCAGTCCCAATGATAGCTGTAGTCCGCATTCCCCCTCACTGACCATAAGGGTCCCTGGAACTGTCACGGCCCTCTCTACCTGTTCCTACTGACTTGGGATGCCTATGCCTTTACATCCCCACAGTCATTAGTCATCCAATATGGACTCAGGAAGGACCATGACCTTGTGTGAGATGATTCTTAACAACGAAATCAATCCTCAAAGGGTTGACAGCAGAAGAAGACTGTCTATGAACAGTCTTCCCAGCAACTGGGACCATCAGTCCTTCCTGGAAGGGAACTCTGGACCACAGGCCCAGGTGAGCACAGTGAAAACCATGCCTCCAACTGACTGTACCAGACATTTCAAACTAAGATTCCGGTTTCAGGCATCAAAGACTCCCCTTAACATCCCCGCTGTCTCCATGGCCAATAGAACATCCTTCTGTGGGGCATGTGAACTGTGCCAGGTGAGCCAGGGCAGAGGCAGCCCGGTGCAGCTGGAGTTAAAGAGAGAGGGGCCTTTAAATATTGACTCTCCCCATGGCTAGCTGCGTGACTCTGAGCACCACAGTCATAAGACCTAAGGCTGACTGAGTGTTTATGATGTCCCAGTGACTGTTTTAACAGCTTTATGTGAATCAAACTATCTGGTCCTTTGTCTCCTTGATTATAGGCAATAACCCCTGCTGAGCAGCTTTGCAATATGGATTACGAGAGCCAACATATTATCCAAACCGCTTTGCATGCAGTGGGCTTCACACAGGTGGCGGTGACCCCTCCTTCTTCCCCATTATGTGTGCATAATCTAGACACCCTTCCCCCCCCCGTCCCCATATGTGGATGGCTCTGCCAGCCTTGACTAACAATGGCACTTATAATAACAGTGATTACAGCTCCCGTTTATTGAGGGTTCACCATTTTCACGCAGGCAGTGAGCGAGGACCTGTCTGTGTATTAACCCATCCAGTCCTGTGGGCAGAGATTTGATGCCCTTGAATCTGCAGTGCCCCCACAAGAATCCCCAGAGGAGAACATTTCACAGACCACCACCATCATGTATCACCCCTTCCTTTTGTACACACTCACACACTCACACACACTCACACACTCACATACTCACACACATACACACTCACACACTGACACACACTGACACACTGACACACACTCACACACACTTACACACTCACACACACTCACATACACACTCACACACACACTCCCACACACTCTTACTCCCACACACACTCACACTCACACACACTCACACACACTCTCACTCCCACACACACACACTCCCACACACACTCCCACTCACACACACACACTCATACACACACTCACACACACACACTCATACACACATACTCACACACACACACTCACACACACACACACACACACTCACACACACTCACACACACACACACTCACACACACACACACACACACACCCCATCCTCATTCTTCCTCTCTTTTTGAACCACCGCCTTCTTTTTTCCTCTTTGTCTCTGGACTCATGTAAGCGCCTTTCTTGTACTTTCTATTCGGAATTATTTCCCGCTCCACAATGACAGCCCGGGGAGAGGAGGGGGAGACAAAAATAAGCCTCCCCTTCGCAGAGCCCAGCGCGAGCGGGAACCCTGCCACCGAACGGCCTGTGCGGGGTCCATGGCAGCACCTGCAATCGCCTGCCTCCTTGTTTCAGCATCCTCCTTCTCTTCCCCGTCGCTTTCCCCGCACTGGGCTATCTTTTTTTAAAGAAAGCATCCAAAAGGCACTGCTTCCACCGGGGGGATTTCACGCGGGAAAGACGCCAGAGCGCACCGAGTCACCCCAACACCGAGGAGAAAGCACCCCGCGCTGGGGATGGAGAGATGGGATGCTCTCCAGGCCCCAGCGACCTCTGGCGACCTCTGCTCTGGACCAGTGGCTCCAGGCCCTGGGCACGTGCAAACTCCTCCCGTGTTTGTGTCATTCGACTTCCCCAGTACCACCTCACCCAGCAATATTCAAACACAACCCGCTCACCCCGGTTTCCTGCGTGCCATCTGGGCCCCCCGGGAAGCTGCCAGGCGCTGCCCCGCCCCTCCTCTGTATGTGTTAATGTTTGTCACAATGGATTTCGCTTTTAGTGCCCCAATTACATTTATGACACTCGGGTTCGACCGAGTGGCACTAATGACTTTCACGATTATTTATGCTCCTCCTTACGGATACGCCTCTCACCTCTCTCATTACGAACACACGCGCCCGCCTCACCCCTCGCTCGCTCGCCCGCCGTCCGTGCCCTTTGCTGGGAGGCTAATGTGCCTGGGCTTCCAGTCTCAGAAAAACACGATGATTAATTACTCCTGTGGAACCGCCCTACCCCAGGGTGAGCGCAAGAGCAGAACCAGAGTTGCCAGATTGCTCCTCCAGAAGGATTTCCCAGGACACCTGTCAGAAAGAGAAAAAAAGAAAAAAAAAGGAGGAGGAGGAGCCCTCAAACCCTCCAACAAATAAATGCACGGCATCCGTGTGGTCCTCGGCCTGGGATAAATCACAAGGCGACGCCACTTCAAATTCAAACTAAGTCGCGGCGCTTTGGGATGAATGCCCTGCGTGGCAGCTGATGGAAGAGCCGGGGGAAGTGACCTGGGGCTGAGCATCCCTCCTCTCTGGCAATCGAGCGCTCCTCCCATCCATCCATCCAGAAAGAGCCCCCTGCTGTGGCAGACTGCAAACATTCTTTCAGCTTCTTTGCCAAGCAAAGGGGCTTCTTTTATGCCCCTTCAGGCGGGCTTGGGCTTCTGAGTGGCCTGAAGCAGAAGAATGTGGCCGAAGTCACACTGCCTTGGTGCCCAGCCTGGGTCTCAAGAGGACTCACAGCTTCCACTCTGCCCTCCTGGTGCCTCCGCTATTTCCATAGGAACAAGCCCCGGCTCTCCCTGAGGAGAAGGCCCCAGGGGCCCAGGCGGCCTGGTTGACTTGGCAGCCAAATGCAGATGCAGGAGCCAGGCCTCGCTCACATCAGCCACATCCGTAGCTCACCATCCGGCGAAGGACAGCCCAAATCGCCAATCCGCAGAACTCTGACCTCAGAGAAGGGTTGCTGGTGCAAATGTTTTCGGGGGGCTTATTGTACAACAGAGGCTAACCCGGTAGGCCCGTCAAAAGAGACATCTGGGCAGGGAGTCTCTGAGGAAGACTGAGGGGGAAAACTAAGCTGTAAGGAGAACTGGGCTATTTTTCTCTAGGAAAAGGAAAAAGCCTCCACAAATCAGAAAAGGAACTATTATTTTTTAAAAAATATATTTTTTGTTGATTTCAGAGAGGAAGGAAGAGGGAGAGAGAGAGATAGATAGAAACATCGATGATGAGAGAGAATCATTGATTGGCTGCCTCCTGCATGCCCCCACTGGGGATCCAGCCCATAACTCAGGCATGTGCCCTTGACTGGAATCGAACCCAGGACCCTTCAGTCCACAGGCCAATGCCCTAACCACAGAGCCAAACCAGCTAGGGTGGAACTGTTATTCTTTTTTTTTTTTAAATATATATTTTATTGATTTTTTACAGAGAGGAAGGGAGAGGGATAGAAAGTCAGAAACATCGATGAGAGAGAGACATCAATCTGCCGCCTCCTGCACGCCCCACACTGGAGATGTGCCTGCAAGCAAGGTACATGCCCCCGACCGGAATCAAACCTGGGACCTTTTAGTCCACAGGCCGAAGCTCTATCCACTGAGCCAAACCGGTCTCGGTGGAACTGTTATTCTTTATGTTCTCACTTCTCAGTGAATAACGAAGGCCCAGAGATGGCACAAGATCAGACCAGTGAAAGAATTTGTACACGATCTCAGCGGAGAAAGCAGGACTTCAAACTGGGACTCTTTGCCTTTAAAGATGCTAAGACATCCACGCAGCATCCTTGCTGGCACACAGCTTGGACCACCTTCCCCACAGAAGCACCATTTCTGGTTTCCCTGTTGGCTTTGCCCGGGCTGGTGGAAGAGGTAGCTGAGGCCAGGGAAGTTGGGGAGCACAACCTTTTGATTCTCCCCTCAACAGGAAGTAGAGGTGGCCCCATCACAGCTCTTTCATAAACTGATGGACTGGAGGAGAGTGAGAAGCAGCTGCTTAAAGGCCCCTCCAGGCAGAACCATGAATGTGGCTCAGTGCTGCATTTCAGGGTATAAAATGCATTCGCTAAGAAGTAGGAGGTATGGTTGAAGAGTCCGCATGTCTGCTTAGGGATCGAGCATTTTGGGGGGCAGCCTCTAGGATCCTGCCATTGGTACAACTTCCCCTTGCTCTTTGTAAAAAAAAAAAAATGTTTATCTGAAATCACAATCTTTTAAAAGTCAAGTTCAGCCTCGCTGTTTTCCACGCCCCCCCCCGCTTTGCTGAGAAACTAGTGAGGGTGACCCCACTAGTTTCTGTGCACCCACTGGGCACCCAAATTTGATTTCCAATCAGTACTATTAAAAATTGCCATGATGGTATACAAAGTGTCCAATAATCTGTATTCTAATTTGAATTAAAATTTTGCTTTATTCTATTTTTTTAATTTATTCTTACCTATATAAAATTCTGAAGGAAACTAAATTTTGTATACCATTATTAATTCATTTAAAATATTTATTCACTTTTAAAAAATGTACTACCCCTTCAACTCTAAGCAATCTCTGTAAAAGGTAGAGACAAACTCTTTGATTTATGGGATGCCTCTGATACCTGTGAAACTTATTATTTTATATAGAAAGGCATCCTTACTTTACTGTGGATAAATTTGGATTTTCCAATTTCTATATTATAAAAGTAGAAAACATTTCTATATTGAGCTTTCCCCAGAGATATTTAGCAGTTTTAACTTTGGACACCAAAACATTGTACTGTGAGGTATTACATAGATAGGGACAACTGAAGGAGGCTGTTACTACAGCTTCCATAGCCTCTCCCATTGGACTTAGTAGTCACGTGATCATGTGCAGGCCAGCGAGTTTCCTGCAGAAATCTCCACTGCTTTCCAAAAAACAGTTGCTTGTAAATTGTATATGTAATTCTTCCTTGGTGTAAGTCATCTGTCCCCATAATAAGTTAACTATCACCCACATATTCTTCTGCATGTGAAGTTCTAAGTTCCAAAAGTTTTTAAATCACAGCTTCCCCAGAATAATCAAATCCTAAGTCCATTGCTCAGTGGGCTACATCAAGATCACCTGGAAGAATCATGTTGTTTAATATCCGACTGCTCATTCTGACCAATGGGATTTTAATTTTTTAAATTCTGGAATGAGATCAAGGATTCTCTGTTGTAGGCAAGGTCTTGAAGTTTGGTAAAATGATTCATATGAGGAGATTCAATGAGTTTTATTCTAAGAGGCTAAGATGTTATTCTTGACTTGTGGCCTATCCCTGATAGTTTTATTTATTGATTGATTTATGTATCTATGTTTTTATTTATTTGTTTTTATTATTTTTTAAAATATATTTTATTGATTTTTTTACAGAGAGGAAGGGAGAGAGATAGAGAGCTAGAAACACCGATGAGAGAGAAACATCAATCAGGGATGTGCCCACAACCAAGGTATGCGCCCTTGACGGGAATTGAACCTGGGACCCCCCAGTCCGCAAGCCGATGCTCTATCCACTCAGCCAAAGCAGTCTCGGCTATTTATTTTTATTTTTTAGTGAAGAGACCTGGGAGATCCCCTATAGTGAAGAAGAAGATGGTGTGGCATTTGGGCAGCTACGGCAACTCTTTGCTGCGTGACCTCAAGAAATCACTTAACATGTCTAGGTATCACTTTCCTCACCTGTAAGAACAAAGGGTTAGACCAGACAATGCTCACTGTCTTTGATCTGGTGACAGGGGGTTTCCTTGGAGCCTCTACTGGGGTCGCTGCAGCCCTGAGTCTGGGCAGTGCTTGAAGTTCTAACAGACCACCCCACACGAGGGCCCCTTGAGGCCGAGCACTTTGCTTTGATTTGTTGATGATGTTAAATAAGATTGTGTCTGGAGAAAGGGTTCCAAAATCAAAGTCTGGACGTGATGTCTCCAAGGGCCATTCTTGCTCTGCTGTGCTGTACAAAGAGCCATTACAAGGAGAATTGCACTAGAATAAGACCGCTTGAGAGGTCAGGTTGATAACACAGTCAGACCCACAGTTACAGAGCAATTAGTAGCAGCTCTGTCTGAAAGACTTACAGCAAAACATGGCCTCTCATTGATTTTTGTAGCTATTAGAACTAACTCCCTCAGCTAAGGAAACGCGCCTGGCCATCTTGGTTAGCACTCAATAATCGGGACCCTTGACTTGCCATGCTGTATCGCTGTTATACATGGCAGAACATGAGCCATGGTTGCTACATTATAACAGCTCATCGCTGATCTTCAGGATTCAGAGAAGGCGGCTCAGAGTAGCTGGCTCACTCCTACTTATCATCCTTCAAGACCTTGCTCTAATGCCACCTCACCAGTGACACCACTTCTGATCCTACACATCTACACACAGGGAAGAATGAATCATTCCCAAACCTGAGTCTTCTCAGCATCTGATGATAATTTCTCTGATGAGCTAGATGTTCTTCCTTGTTGCCTATGTTTTACCCAAATCAGAACCTGGTGCGTAATCATGTTCACTCTAATTCGTCTGCCTTTCTTTACCATCAGACGAGGGCTGCCTGGAAGTTAGCAGTCTTTCTGGTTAATTTATGAATAAAAACATAAATTAGATAGATGGATTGATGGGTGATAAATAGATAGATATATAAACAACACTTTCTTTGTACCTTCTATGTTCTAATTCTCCCAATTCTCAGACACACTCCTGGCTCCAAACCAAGGCTGCTGCTAGCCCTGATTCAGTTACTCAGCTGGGCTGTGATCCAATGAGAGCAGAAGGCACTGAAATATAACTGACCAGTGCACTAACTCATCAGATATTTACTTCCCCGAAAAGAGACACATTAGCTTCCCTAATCCCCTCCTGGTAGAAGTACAGATGAAATGTTTTTGGATGCTCCTCTCTCCTAGAAAACCCGAGCCCCAAATTCCAGTTTATATTTGTCGTTTTCTCGATGTTTGGTTCCCAAGAAGTTTAGGCTTCAAAGGCTGCCAGCAACATGATGACAGAGACTTTGCACCCTTGTTCCACACAGCACTTTGCAAAGGAGGCCTTAGTCATCCTCGCTGGGAAACACGAGTTGTTTACTGAAGATTATAAACTATGACAGGGGGAGAGGAAGACTGGGAAAGTACAGAAAAACCCTTCTACTGGAGTGCTGCCCATCTTTATGGAGGGGTTTTGTGCTTTCAATTAAAAAATAATTTTAGCCGAAACTGGTTTGGCTCGGTGGATAGAGCGTCAGGTCCCAGGTTCTATTTGGGTCAAGGGCACTTACCTTGGTTGTGGGCACATCCCTAGTAGGGAGTGTGCAGAAGGCAGCTGATCACTGTTCCTCTCTCATCCATATTTCTAACTCTCTATTTCTCTCCCTTCCTCTTTGTAAAAAAATCAACAAAATATATTTAAAAATAAAAAATAATAAAAATAATTTTAATTTATAATCAGTGTTTTAGTTACTGTCCTGCTAATGATTAACTGTGTGGCTCTAAATAAGTTCGTTGCAACACTGAAGACTCAAATTTCCCTACCTGTAAATTTACGACCAATAATAGCATTAGCTCCTTGTATTTTTATTACCATTTAAATGAGTTAATAACTCTAAAGTGCTCAACATGGTACTAGGGATGACAAAGAAAACGTTCTAGTTATAGAGACTTTGAATTAGCTATTAAAAATTATCCTTTATCAACACATCCCATTCTAAAAGTGGGTTTTTGAGGTTAAAGGGTTTTATTCCATTTCTGGGGTAGATTCTGAGATTCAAAATTAACTGGTGATTCATCTGGAATGCAACTCCTCATGTCAAAGATGATGTGCATGTGCTTTTGCCCGTCTTTCCATCTCGAAGTGGAATTCTTGAGTCTGGGCTGGGCTTATATATGTGTTTTTGGACGGTCGAATGCAGCAAACGTGAGCGTCAGTTTCAAGCTGGGGCTTAAAGCTTCCCATGCTTGTGTTTGCTCTCAGTGTGGCCTGCCCAGAACCATGAAAACTACCACAGGCTGCTGGGGGAGGAGCACAGACACAGGGCAATACCCCCTCTGCCAACAGCCAGCATCTCCCAGAGGCAGAGATCTTCTGCTGAGCCACAGAGGGCGCCTGGCTGAGACCAGGAGGTCACATAGTGGAGGAGCTCACGCTAAATTGTCAACACAGACTTGTGAGCTGCAATGATGGTGGTGGTTGTTTTTTTTGTTAAAATATATTTTTATTGATTTCTAAGAGGAAGGGAGAGGGAGAGAGAGAAACATCAATGACGACAGAGAATCATTGATTGGCTGCTTCCTACCTGCCTTCTATTGGGGACTGAGCCTGCAACCCGGGTGCGTACCCCTGACTAGAATTGAACCCAGGACCCTTCAGTCCACAGGCTGATGCTCTATCCACGGAGCCAAACCGTGGTTGTTTTAGCCACTGGGTTTGAGGGTGGTTTCTTACGCAGCATTAGCTAGCTAATACCATGGACTTTGAGATCTGCCAGCTAGATACTTCCCAGAGGTGTCTTTACCTAGGTGAAGGCATGTTGTTTGACACTGCCATGTGCATGTTAAACTGGGTTTTCCCAAACTGTGAGATAGTCATACTAACCCCGTGATTGGGAAAAGGCCAGAAGGTACAGGAATAAGATAGATTTGGCTTGACTAGGTAGCTCAAATTGTGTTTCAATTTAAAAAATAACCTCAGGCTTACTGTAAAAATACACATCCAAATACAGCTTCATGTCTGACTTTTCCATGAAGTCCTAGAGACCTCCTAGTTAGATCGGTAGAACTGCAAAGTGAGGGGTTTTAAATATAATCTGTAATAGCTGAACACATCACAAGTAAGGAAAATAGGATTTAAGCTTTGCTGTCATTCTGTGAAACACAAATTCTAACCTCTCACAAACTTTCTCATTTTTCTCAGCTTGTTCAAGGCCATCAAATCTAACCAGATCATGTCCACAAAGCATAGTTTGTTTCCCAGAAAAAAAAGCTCTCTTTTTAGAAGGTGTTCTGTACAAGACATGTTACATTTAAATTTTGCCATCTGTACTGTCTGTCCCTCCTTCCCGTCTTTCTCCCTTCCCTTCTCTTTTCCTCTTCATTATGAATCACCGTCCACTGTGCAAAATGAACAGCTTTGTGGATTGCCTCGGTCCTGTTTTGAATAAGGCGGCACTTTTGGTGAAGCCTAATTTTCTTAATTAGTGCTTAATCAGGAAGGTAGAGCATGAAAGTCATGGGCAATATCTTTCAGTCAGCAATTCTACAAAGAACACTGAGTGGGAGGAAGGTCAAGAGACCAACGAAACAAAACAAAAACTTAAAAGACCAAAAGAACTAGAGGAAGAGATTTAAAAACAAAAAAACAATAATCCACTTTCTGGCACAGCCTAAGAAACAATGAAAATCCCTAAGGCTCTCAAATGGATATTCAAGATGATCTTAAAGGTGCAAATGAGAAGACTATGGGAACTACAGAAAGCTTAATGACTTTAAGACAGGTTTTACATTTGGTATCAAAGAAACCTATATGGGAGTTTTCTCCAGCTTTGAAAATCACTGTAAAAGTGATGCAAACATTAAGTACTAATTTGATCGGCGCTGATGGACTCAGATGAGAATCAAAAACTTGCTTCCCTTCTCTCTTGGCCTAATTTCCCTCCTGAAAGGCAAACATAACCTTTGGGGTGATCAACACCAGGAGCTAAGGCGGGATTTCTTTTCATTGCCCTTTTGAGTTGGTCTATTGCAGTGGTCGGCAAACTCATTAGTCAACAGAGCGGCAAACCACAGCTTGCGAGCCGCCATTTGCCGACCACTGGTCCATTGGATCTGAGTTGAGCTGTCATATCCCCTCTTTCCTCTCCTTTATTGTATTGTGGTTTGTTTTATTTTGCTAGAGTTCCTCAAGAAAGTCAATGAAAATTATATTTATGAATCCATATCTAAGGAAGTCTTTGTTTTTACATTTTACTTTGTTCAGGGCTTGCAATTAGGGCTTCTCCATGAGGAATGCTCTCTCTGGAAGTCATCACCATGCTGTAAAGTCCATTAAGGAAGACAATGAAGAGAGAGAGAGAGAGAGAGAGAGAGAGAGAGAGAGAGAGAGAGA
>JAAGEH010000125.1:31020036-31072318 GCA_011751065.1 Lasiurus cinereus | reverse complement strand
AGAGAGAGAGAGAGAGAGAGAGAGAGAGAGAGAGAGAGAGAGAGAATATGAATATGAATTGAATACAGAGGAGCACTAAAGTACCAGGCATGCAGGTGAAGTCTTCTAGCTCAGCCCCCAAATAATAAATCAACATTTTAAGTCAGTACAAGTTAGAGTATTTGTTCCAAAGCCAGTTAGTTGTATCCTGGGAGCTCTAATTTCTCCCTCAGGAAAATTGTCCTACTTATTTATTTATTCATTTATTTATTTACTTATTTACTAGAGGCCCGGTGCACGAAATTCATGATGGGGGTGTGTGCCCCTCAGCCCAGCTTGCACTCTCTCCAATCTGAGACCCCTCAAAGGAGGTCCGACGGCCCATTTAGGCCCAATCCTTAAACGGGCAGTCGGACATCCCTCTCACAAAGGACTGCTGGCTCCCAACTGCCCTTCCTTGCCAGCCTGGTTGCCCCTAACTGCCCTGCCCTAACAGCCCTGCCCTGCCAGCCTGGTCCCCCCCAACTGACCTCCCATGCAGGCCTGGTTCCCCCAAGCTGCACTCCCCTGCAGGCCTGGTCACCCCCAACTGCCCTCCTCTGCTAAACCGGTCACTCCTAACTGCCTATCCTGCCGGCCATCTTGTGTCCACATGGGGTGGATATCTTTGACAACATGGGGAAAGCCATCTTGTGTGTTGGAGTGATGGTCAATTTGCCTATTACCTCTTTATTAGATAGGATTTATGTATGTATGTATTTATTTTGGAGAATTTTATTCTGGAGGTTGAATGAGCTGTATCACTGGCTTTTAATACTGAAGATGAGGAGAAAGATGAGGTGTGGCAATTGACACCTTTGTTTCATTAGTCATTTTTAAATTAAACATTTTGGTTTTTGTCCTTCTCGTTCTCATTGTCTGAACCTCGCATTCAAGTGTGAGTATCTCTGATCAGAGAAGAGAATTTCTCATATTCTTCAGTCACTTCACAAGGGCACTCTTGGCTGTTTCTCTCTGCTCAAGTTGGTCCACCAGTTTATTTCCATCCACCTGTTATCTTCCAGAAATTTGTTTAAATTCTCAGTGCTGGCAAGGACATATCCTTTATTTATTTTATCGTTCTTCCATCTTAAGAAGAAGACACAGTCTTTGGTTATAAGTGTTTAATCATTGCTATTTATCACATCAGTAGCATTAAAATTCTATATGAACATCAAAAAGCATGTCTAGTCTGACATATTTTAATGTCGTAAGTAGGCAGTTACTGCCAGAATAACAAAGATATAGCTGTGGTACCTATACAAATCCTAAATTATGATATGTTCCCTCATCCATTGCATGACTGATTTTGCATGATGAAAAATGTAAAATTCCTACCATGGGCATCTTTTGCCATCACCTGCCATGGTTTTTTAGATATACTTTGAGATGATTCATGATTCAATGCTTCTCACTGTTATTTTTTATACTATATCTTGAGTTTTGCTTTTCACTTCGAGAAGATTATCCTTTGGTCACCTGGAATAATTGATTTAAGAGTTCTCTGGATGATAATACGTATTTAGTTTTAGATCACAGAAGTAGTTAAGGTTAGGGGAGGGAACAGTGCTCATGTTAATAACATCCACTCAATCATTGCAGAGTGTAACATGTTCCATCACCAATCTTAACTCCATTCTCTCTCTCATATATCTTATACACCAAACTGGATAATCTTCACTTTTAAAAGATACCTAATGTTTCAAGCTCCCATGTCATTTCTCTAGAGATTTTTCCCAACTGAAGGGCACATTCAATTCAATCTTTGCCTGTCAGTTTAAATGCTGCACATTCAGGAAGCTGATGCCATTCTCCCAGCTGAATTTTATTTCTCTTTGAATAATCAATCATAACACAACACCTATCACTTTATATAGGTTTTTTTTTGTTGTTGTTAACTGCAAACACGTTGGCTTATCTTCTATTTATTAAAATGTGTGTGAGAGCTCCAGTAGCTAAGGTTTTTCTGGTCTGCTTTTATTGCCTCAGTTCTTGCTCACCATAACTTGTTTCTCTGTTTTCTTCACAGTGGGATGCTCCTTATATTCATAAAATCATTTTTAGGAATAACACTAGGTTATGGGTGAAGGTGTGCTCATCTGGAGAGGATATAGACTTGCTTTTCCCAAGTATCGGGAGGTACTATTTGTCTTGAACCACCTTAAATTAAATTCAAGTCATGATGTGCCTTGGACTACCCAATCCAAGGCTGCAGAAATGCCCAGGCTAATCTGATTCAACCTTATCCTCAGGCTGGAGTGCTTTAGGGCATGAGATAATTGTGTGGGTTTGTGTTTCCTACATTGTGTGAGTCCTGATCATTAATTTCGTTCATGGTATTCAGGGGAGGGTATAAAAAAGAAAGTTCAAATTTCCAGGATTAGTAAATGCCTTCAAGAAAAAACTAATTGCTTATCTCTGAGTTCTCATTTTCCCTTCACAAAGCCCTTGAATTTCATACAAGTTTGATGGAAACAATGTTTCCATTAAATTATTTTGTTAGTTTTTTAATTCTATCAGTTTATAGAAATATTTTTACTTAGCATATTTTTTGTTCAATATGTCTAAAAAAACAACCACCTGTGAGACATCAGAAGCACTCAAAATACAATATTTACATGGCTCCAGTTCTCTATTATATTCTACTCATTTTAGATTTATATGTCTGCCAATGATCCTATGATATTACAGGTTCCTTCAAACCAAGGTCAATTTTATTATTTTTTGTATTTTCCCCAACTCCTTTGTTTCATAGATACTAAAAATGGATTAGACTTTCAATATTTTGCATGTTAGTTTTTGTTGCTTTTCTCTAACTTGTCCATTTCATATAATTTTTCATACAGTGCTGACAGTTATTCAGAATACCTTATTAGTATCTTTTTATGAATGTAGGACCTGTAGTGATGTTTCCATTTTTTCCTTAGGTTTGTGATTGAGCCTTCTCTTTTATTGCCCCTTGATGATTCTTGCCAAAGCTTGTCAATTTTAATAGTCTCAAAATAATTGACCTTTTGACTTTATTGATGCCCTCTACTGTTCTACTATTTCATTCTCTTCTAAGCTTATTTTCACTATTTCCTTTACTGAAACTAAATTTATTCTTTCTCTAACTTTTTAATCTAAGTGCTGTTTATTGACTATGTTTGAGCATTCCTTCTTTTCTAATATATGCATCTTAGGCTATAAATTTCACTCTGAAGATGTTTTTAAAGGCATCTAATTTCCATTTTAATATCTTTTTTTCCCAATGGGTTACTTAGGAGTGTATTTAAAAATTTCAAATTTTCAAGAAATAACCCAAATTTTTATTCACCGTAGAATAGATAGATTATGTACTATTCATATGATGAGATGCTAATGGCAATTAAAATAAAGGAATTTCTGTTGCTGATCAGAAAACAAAAACATAATAAACATTCTTATTTATGCATATGTATTGGCACATAGATATACATGGTTGAAACACAGAAAACACTAAAATACAGTAGAGTGTTCATGTCAGGGTAGTGATCACCTGTGATTGACAAGGTAGAAGAGGTGGCTCTCAGGATGCTGGTGATATGCTAGTAATATCTGTTTTTTAATCTTAGTGGCAGTTTACGTGGATATGCTCATTTGCATCTTCTCCTGATTCTCTACAATTATAATTTGTGCAAATTAATGTCTATAAGTTATGCAAACACCATTTGTGCAACTTAATGTTTGTAAACAAAATGATTGAAAGAATGCTGAATTTATTTAATACATGATTTTGGTTAGTTATTATCAGCAACTACACTGGACATCAGTGAGTATAAATGATGAATAAGATATGATTCTACCCTTAGGATATCATCATTTACAATACAGAAAATGAGAATTTGTATAACTACTTCCATGACACCTATTGGAGTAGTTGTTATAAAAATGATAAATATGGGACTTATAGACAGATTGAAGAAGCGAAGAAAACTTCTGTCTATACAGATAATTTAATGTTGGTGGAAATGACAGTAGAGTTGTATGTCTAGGACCAGGTGGGTTGAAAAGTGGATAAAATCATAATAAGAGCCATTTACTGAGCCATTGCAATGTACCAGGCATGAACTTATTTAACTTTGACAACACTCTTGAACAGGTACTACTATCTTCATTTTATAGTTAAAGAAGCCAAAGTTTACATAAATGGAGTAATATTTTTTAAAAAAAAAATACATTTTATTGATTTCTTACAGAGAGGAAGGGAGAAGCATAGAGAGTTAGAGACATCAATGAGAGAGAGACATCAATCAGCCGCCTCCTGCATGCCCCACACTGAAGACGCAGCTGAAACCAAGGAACAGGCCCTTGACCGGAATCGAACCTGGGACCTTTCAGTCCGCAGGCTGATGCTCTATCCACTGAGCCAAACCGGCTTTGGCCATTAATGGAGTAATTTAAATGCAAGTTACCCTTGAAAGGAGAGTTCAGAACCAAACCCAGGCTTATCTGGCTGTAAAGCTTAGGTTCAGCGGCAGTTGTCTTTACATCCTCTTAGGAGGAAAAGGACGTGTCAACAAGGCGGAAGAGTGAGCGCAGAGTGGCACAGGACAGTCATCACAAGGCATCCTTCACGAAACGACATGCTTCAACTTACTACAGTGGTACCTGGAGATACGAGTGCCCTAACATATGAGATTTTTGAGATACGAGCCGTCGAGTGAGCGATTTTTGCTTTGAAATACGAGCAACGTTTGAGATAGAAGTCATCGCACAGATCGGCCAGCTGCACACGACCCACCAGTTTACTGCAACTCGAGTGTCTCATAGTTTCCCACGCCTCAAGGTTATAGAATGAATTAAACTCGTATCTCGAGGTACCACTGTACTTACAAGCAAAAGCAATCCCTTGAACTCCTCTCCCCTCCCCAGGCAGGGAGTCTGCATTAAAGACAGGCTACGCAGAGGCTGGTGGTGAGGGATAACAGGAAGGCTCACCTCTATGGTTTTGAATTTTACTGCCCTAATTCTTAGGTGTAGAGGGCTGACATCCCACCCATTAAAGCAGATTCTCATTTTTTTTTTTTTGGAGGATGCATCTAGACATGGAAACCGTGAGCAGAAGACAGAAAGGGACAAGCTCTGTGGGCATCCCCACTCATTTCTCTCTTCATAGTTGACCTGGGTGTTAATTGGAAATGCTCCACTAATTCCGCAGGAGACACAGTAAGAAGGCTGGGGTTCGGGGTCTGACTTTTCACGGAGCCCTTGAACTTCATTCATTCCCTCACGGGGGAGGCTGGTCACACCGGCACACGCAAACCGTGGGTGCCACCTGTCTTTGGCTAGTGAACGTTTTTCAGACGGCAAGAAACAACACAGGGCCAACGCAAATAAACCTTGAAAAGGTGTCTCTTCTCCACGGGCACCGTTCCTCCTGGCATTTTCACTCAACTTGCATCACGCACTTGCATCATCACCTGGCCCCGGCGGTTTCTGAATAAAGGGCAGCCCTTAAAGCAGCTGGGCGCTGGAGTCAGAATACAAGCCATAGAACCCTCATTATCTGTGGCCTTAGGACAGTGACATGGGCTGTTTAATCTGCTTTCCCATCTGTGAAACGGATAGAATAGCTCCTTTGAGTTACTGGGTATGAAGTTCTTAGCACGCGGCCTGGCACAGAGTGAGCTCCCAGGCGGTGTTACCACGTGTTGTTTTGGGGGCTGCTGTACAAGGTAGTCTGGGGCTCAGTGGATCAAAACTCCCCCCCCATCCCACTTTCCACAATGCCATAATGCCCAGGGCCTTCCACCAGGCATTCTCCCCTCTTTATATTTTGGGCTCAAATATCCAAACAAAGTTCACTTTCTCTCACATGTGAGTGTCTTCAATGTGCTAAATTTAGTACAGTGGTACCTCGAGATACGAGTGCCCTAACATACGAGATTTTTGAGATACGAGCCGTCGAGCGAGCGATTTTTGCTTTGAAATACGAGCAACATTTGAGATAGGAGTCATCGCATGGATCGGCTGGCTGCACACGACCCACCAGTTTACCTCGACTAGAGCATCTCAGTTTCCCACGCCTCAAGGTTACGGAACGAATTAAACTCGTATCTCGAGGTACCACTGTATTTTCATAAACTCACCCTTGCTATCTAGGGAAAGAGAGAGGTCATGTGATGGACCGGCCACTCCCCTTATCCCCAACAGACTGACATCGCTTTTGTTCAGTATCTTATCCAAAGCCAACGACTGATGTTGCCAAGTCCAGCCGTGGCAACATTAATTGTTTTGTTAAAATATAATTGCCCTAGAGGCCCGGTGCACAAAATTCGTGCAAGGATAGGCCTCCCTTCCCCAGGTTGCCAGCACCCGGGACCCAGGCTTCTCTCTGGCTGTGGGCATACAGGATTCCCCAGGCTGCTGGCAGCCAGCCCCATCCGTGCCCACAACTGCCTTGGTCTGGCGCTGCCTGCGTCTGCCACCACCCTCCTTCCCACCGACCTGGGCCCTCCTCTGCGGGGGATTGTGGGTCGATGGCGCCCTCCTCCCCTCTCCCACCCCCTTGGCCGGCCTGGTGCCAGTGCATGTCACAGCAGGGTAATCCAGACGTTCATTCTACTGTTCTGCCGTTTGGTTGATTTGCATATTACGCTTTTATTATTACAAATGATTCTTAGCTTATGAGAATATTGCCTAGCTCTCATTTTGGCTATTTAGACAGCACACTGGTGTCAACCAATTCTGGTTCTAATTTTTCTCTCCCGAGAGATATACAACCAGTGACAACTCCCATATTAAAATGCAGCGTGGGATTCTGAGGTCTTACAGATTATGAAGTTTTAAGCTGGAAATTGCTTCTGGTAAAAAAAAGTGGGATGTAGGCCTTGAAGTCTTTCAGCTTTTAAAAATAACCTAAATTTTATACCTTATTAAAGTGATATAAAAATAAGTCTTGTAAGTAGGTCACTAGAGATATAGTATTTAATGTTGCTTTTGTGCTGATGACTTTCAAGGAAAGTTCTGACATTATATTGTGTATAAAATCAAATGCTATGTGCAAAAACCCTTTCATTTACTCCCCAAGAGGGTAAGGCACAGTGAATTATCTTGCTATTGCATCTCTGCCCAGTTATGCTAGAATATATGCTAAATAGAAAAAAATTAAAAAATGGAATCTTACCTAGGCATGGCAAAATAATTCATAGTTTTTCCAGATCAGTATTCATAATAGCTAAGAAGTGAAAACCACTTAAGCATCCATCAATGGATAGATGAGTAAAGAAAATGTGTTCTGTTGGATGCTTAGGTGGTTCCCAGTAATGGAATATCACTCAGCTTTTAAAAGTTGGAAATCCTGTTGTTCACAACAACATGAATGAAATTGGAAGGCAGAATGCTAACTAAAATACTTCATGGTATCACTACATGTAAATAACAACACTTTTCAAAAGTCTAACATAGCACAATGATGGTTTCTAGGGGCTGAGAGATGGGGGCCATGAGGAGAGGTTGGTAAAAGGGTACAAATTTTCAGTTATAACATGAATAAAACCTGAGCATATACTGTATAACATGGTGGCTATAGTTGATAATACTGTATTGTACATTTGAATTTTGCTAAGAGAGTAGAACTTGTGTTCTCACCCATGGGGGCAGCCATCTTGTGTCCACATGGGGGCAGCCATCTTGTGTGTTAATATGGTCAATTTGCATATTATTCTTTTATTAGATTAAATACTTATATGAAATCATCATGCACTTCAAATATGTGGCAATTTTATCTGTCAATTATGCATCAATTGAACGAAAATATCTATTTAATATATATACATTTATAGAATATACATTCTTTTATATTTTATCTTTAATATAAAACTCACATTTTCTTTTTATATATTCTCCCATATTTGATATTTTAAGAATACATATATTATTTTATATATAAAGAATGTATACATTTTTAAATCTTTTATAGAATTCATAATTGAAGCCATCTGGTCCTGGGCTTTTCCCTACGGGAACCTATTTGATCACTAATTCAATCTCTTCACTGGTTTTGCTCTATACTGATTGCTGTTTCTTCCAGAGTCACTTTGTAGTTTGTATTTCTAGCAGTTGATACATTTTATCCTTGCTATTTAATTTGTAGGCATACAACTCTCCATATATTTTCCTTATCATTCATTTTATTTCTATATTGTCAGTATTAATGTTCCCTTTTTAATTTTTGATTTCAGTAATTTCAGTCTCCTCTCTTTCTCTTGGCCAGCTGGTTAAAGTTTTATCAATTTTGTTTACTTTTTCAAATAACCAAGTTTTAGTTGTTCTTTTCTACTTCATTAATTTCCACTCTAACTTCTTAATTTCTTTTCTTCTGCTTGTATTAGGTGTATCTTGGACTCTTTTTTCCATGTATTGAAATGAAAGACTATTGATTTGTGTTTTTTCTTCTCTTTTAATGTAGGGTTTTAGAGCTATAAGTTTTCTTTTAAGCATAGCTGTATCCCATAAGTTTTGTTACAGTATGTGTATGTGGTCATTTATTCCAAAGTATATTCTCATTCACCTTGTGATTCCTCTTTGAGTCATTGGTTATTTAGAGTCTATTACCTTATTTTCAATTTCTGACTTCCTTTTTGTTATTGATTTCTCCTTATACTTCATTGTGGTTAAACAGGATACTTTGCATGTGTTCAGTCATTTTTTTATAATTTATTGAGTTTGTTTTATAGCATCTGACATTCTGAAGAATGTTCAATGTGCAGGTGAAAATGTGTTGTGCTGTTGATGGGTGTAGTGTTCTAAAGATGTTTTATTGATTTATTTGGTTATTATTTTTATTAAATGCATTGGATAATGTTGTTTAATAGGATCATATAGGTTTCAGGTGTGGATTTCTATGTTCCAAGATCTGTACATTGCACTGTGTGCCCATCACTCAAAGTCAAATCATCTTCTGTCCCCACCAAAGATGTTTTAGATGGGTACAGTGCTCTAAAGTACGTTTCTAATATGTTCAGGTTTTCTATTTGCCTGTTGATCTTATGTCAGGTTGTTCTATCCATAATTGAATTTGGGATATTGAAGTATCCAACTATGACTGTTGAGTAGACTGACTTTAATTCTGTGAGGTTTTATATATTTTAGGGGCTTTGTTATTAGGTGCATATATGTTTATAATTGTTATACCTTCCTTATGGATTGACTCTTTAGCACTATACATTTTTCTTTTTATCTCTAGTAACATTTTTATTTTATTTTAAAGTCTATTTTGTCTGATACTACTATTGTTCTAGCTTTCTGATGGCTTCTATTTGCACTATGTATCTTTCCACATTTATTTGTGTCAACTTATATTTATTTTTGGATCTAAAATGCATGTCCTGTATATATCAAATAGCTGGATCTTCCTTTAAACCCCTTCTAATCATTTTTTGCCATTTGGTTGGATCCTTTACTCTGTTCACTTATGCTGTTATGATATAATTGGATTTATGTCTGCCATTTTGCTTTTTTTAAAATCTTTGTCTCCTATTTTCTTTTCTTTATTATTCCTCTTTTGCTGCTTTCTTTTTCATGAAGTGAATTAATTCTACTATAAAATTTTAATAGTTTTCACTATCATTTAAAGTTATTTTTTAAATTATTTTCTAAAACATATTGTAAGAAAATTTTTAGCTTTTGTTCTGTGATTTTTTAACTGCATCTCTGTGCTAACTCCTTATTCTTACTTTGTACTGCTGTCGAAAGGCAATGGAATATAGGTTGTTGGCAAGACAGTAGTGTTCGTGTGTCTGTGTCCATGTATCCACGTGTTTACAGGCAAACATGCTAACATGGTGGAACCAGATCGGTGCTGTAATAAGGAGGCATGTGTTCAGCAGTCTTAATTAGTCCCCTCTTCATGGACATTTCACATAGACCCACTTAAGTCTGCTATCATCTCCACCCATGTACAATTAATTCCCCCTGTGGCCAGTGGGAGTCACCAGTTACAGGAAGCTGTCTGGGAACGGTGCACTGCCCGAGACCATTGCTTTCCCTGGCTCTCCCTGCAAAGCCTGGGCAAATTAATGGAAGGCTTTATCTGTATCATAAAACAACAGTCTCCACAGCTCTGAGGATGCAAACAGTAACCTAACAAAAGCATGCTGCAAAGATTAGTGGCAGAGAAAATTAATGAATAATGTAGCAAGATCTTAAACTAGGTTAGCACACCGAGGTACCTTGTCAGAGCGCTGGGGAGCTTATTTGACGATCCATCTTTCCCAGCAGTGACTGAGTATGTGTCGGCCGGCCTCGTTAGAACACCTCGGTGCAGCGCCTGTCCAGCATCCTTCTACGTTACGTTTATGCCAAAAGACCAAGTGCTGATGGGATCATGCTGAAAGCCACAAGTCACATAGCATGCGATACCTGTTTCCACATAAACCCAGAGGCATTCGCTGGGGCCATCCACAAAAGTGAAAATAAAATAAAACAACTTTCCATTCGAAGCACTTACTTCATCCACGAAAGTATCTGAAGTTCTCACAGAAATGTCCACTAAATATCCCGACGCAAAAATCTGTTGTGAAGTAATTAAGACAGCATCTGTCTAGATCCATGCTGAATTGCTTATAACACATAAACAAAACGATGCAGTTAGACTAGCCCATTAGATGCGCTGGGTTTAAAACTTACGGTATCATTGTCATGGCATGCAAATGTTTTCTGCAATATTTATATACCCAGTAATATTTTGTCAGAATCAACACGGTCTAGCTCTGCCAAAGCCCTCTGCGAGGACTGCTAAGTACTGTGCAGGAAGAGGAGTGGAGGGTAATAAAATTTACATGGGAAATCATGATCTGAATAGAATTCTGCCCAAGGCCAAGAGGGAACAGATTATATTTGCTTATCTAAACCAGAATATCTAAGTCTGATTTTCATGTTTTGTTTTGTTTTTTGCATTCTTTTAAAAAAATATATTTTTATTGATTTCAAGGAGGAAGGGAGAGGGATAGATAGAAACATCAATAATGAGAGAGAATCATTGATTGGCTGCTGCCTGCACGCACAATCCCCGCTGGGGATGGAACCCTCAACCCAGGCATATCTGATCCTGCCTGAAAATGTTTTTACAGCTTTCAAGACATAAAATCATCTAATGTATGTCATATTCAGAGATGTCACTCATGATCAGACTAGTTATTAAACATTCAGAAAATTTAAAATAAACTGGAAAAGTTTTCAAAAAGTTGTATCTGGGAATAGGAGTTATTCTTTAATTTAATCAAAGAGATTGCATCAACCATGCAATGGAGAGGGATGTTTCAAATTCATGGCAATCTATTTATACTTTCTGAGTCAACAAAGGAATCTACCTAAGGCTTCAAGATTCTAGAGAGCCACTCCCATCAAAATATTAACTGCACATGTCAGGAATGTACAGCTGGATGTTAAAAATAAAAATCTCTCTGTTATTGCATGAACGTAAAGATATTTAGTCATGTGAAGTAATTTGTAATAGAATCACAAAGAAGATATTTGCAAGAAGAGGTAGCTTTCTGTAAATCTAACCAAAAGTGATTCAAACGCCTTTTCCCCATAGTTATATCAAAAATTAATACACATTATTAACAACTTTGAAAATATATGGGGTAGAGAGAAGAAACTACTACTACCAACAGTGTGTATCTTCTTTTCCATTGAATATTGTAAGTTTGACTATAATAGACAATAGGGGCTAAGCCATTTGTGTTTTGTGAATTAATCATATTTGCACTTTTTTTCATGAACATATATTCCTTTCTTCACTAACATCTTTAAGGCTGTGGTTGAATATGAGCACAGTGATTCTTCTATTCTTGTTTTTTAAATGTTGTTATTTATTTTATTCTATTTTAATGTAATTGTATGTATTTAAGGTATATAACATGATCTTACATATACATATACCCAGTGAAATTGTTACTACAGTCAAGCTAATTAATATTTCAACTCCTCACATAGTTACCATTTTTGTGTGTGGTAAAAGTTCTTGAAATCGACTTTTTTAGCAAATTTCCAGTATTCTATATAGTATTAAGTATAATCATCATGCTGTACATTAGATTTCTAGATTATTCATCCTACATAGGTGCAAATTCTTATTTAAACTATTCTAGACCCTATCATTACAATCTCTAATGTACAGCATAATTAATATTACCTAAGATTTTTGATACTTAAAATGTATTTCTCAGTAAGAGATATGTGTCTAATATAAATAATAGGCCCTATAAGCTGATAAGTTTAATATGAATGTGATTACTTAATTTTTGTTGTTGTTAAATTTCATCTGAGGATATTTTTTCCACTGATTTTTAGAGAGAGGGGAAAGGAGAGAGAGAGAGAAGCATCAATGTGAGAGACATAGCAATGGGTTGCTCCCACATGTGCTCTGACCAGGGCCACAGATGGAGCCTGCAACCAAGGTACATGCCCTTGACTGGAATCAAACCCAGGACCTTCAGTCTGTAGGCTGGCACTCTATCTACTTTAGCCAAGCTGAGTAAAGCAGTGATGAGTTAATTTAAAGACTATTCATTGAGTTCTCCAAAGGCCAATGATTTTTCCTACTCTCCTATTAAATAAAAAAACAAGAAACCCTAGAATTCTGGCAAATCTGAGTGCAACTTAAAAGTAAGAACAGAGAATTTCAAACATCTAATTGCCTTTCTTCTAATTAGGACTCATTCTTGGCATCTAATCTGGCATCTTCTAATTCTAGAGCCTTTGACCCAGCATAGTCTCTCTAAGTTTATAGTCTTAGTGTTTTCCTTTCCTTCATGTCAACTATTAGAAACATCTATATATATAAAAGGCTAATAGCCAAAATGTCCCCTTGGAGTTCAACAGGGAGACTGGGAGTTCAATCAGTCGCTATGACATGTGCTGACCATCAGGGGGCAGTGCGGAACATGCTGGGTGACCAGCAGCAGTGGCAGGGTGCTGAGGGAGCAAGGGAAGGAGGAGGTGTGGAGATGGGGAGGCAGGGAACCTGATCTGCCCTGATCACTGGCCAGGCCAAGGGACCCTACATATGCACGAATTTCATGCACCAGGCCTCTAGGGTGTTCATAAAGGAGACATCACTTTCACAACAATCGGGCAGAATAAATACTTCAATTGAACCGAACATACTTTGTTCTCAATTACCTCTCAATGCAAAGCTTTCCCTCAGAGAGGCTTAGGCAAGGCCCTGTTCTCATCCTGCAGACATTACATGGGGAGACTGAATCAATAAACGATGGTATTGCAACGGGGTGATAGGAGAAAGAATGGAGGAAAGGTCCCTACTCACAGTAAGAGGAGGTGGAGAAAAAATATTTCACTCACAGAATCATCTAAATGTCTCTTATTATATTACTGTGGGGCCTTTGTTTTAACAATGACTTATAAGAATAGTTTCTTGGTTTGTCTATTGTTTTTGCTTTGTTTGGTTTGGTTTTTTCCTCTAGGGAACCATATTAAAAAAAAAAATCACTGCTGGCTAGTATTCTGGAACCTGTAAGACAATTGATTTTACTAATGTGGTTGGTTAAAGAAAAAAAGTCTAAATAGTTTTCAGTTTATTGCCCATCTGTGACTTGATTTTGCTGAAATAATAATAATAAAATTGAAAGGACAGCAAATCTTTTACCTAGAAACCTTTCTCACACCTTACGCATAGGGAAGTCAAATAGCAAAGGCACTCTGATTGAGCCACGGAATGAAAAGAAGGTTTTGTCTTCTTCTCTGTTTTCATTTTTTGTACCTCACCATCCTGCCATATTAGCAGCTGTGGCATAAGACTTCAGAGCTCGGGACTTATTTCTGGCATGTTCAGTGACACTGTATCGGACCATATGGCCCCTAATAAATAATACAACAGAAGAAGTTCCTGGAATCCCAATGAAACATTCACTTCAGTGTGGATCCAATGATGCCATTACCCCTTTCGTGTGAGCAAATGAAAATCACACAAAACAGCCCCTGCCTGGTCTTTCCCAGCAGGCAGGAGCTTCACCTAATACATCAAATACTTAATATGAAACTCTCCAAATGGGTTTCAGGGAAATATTGATGATTGACTGCTGTATCTTTACACCGGATTATGTCACAGGTTTCACAATGCACTGTTGAAAAAATGCCATCCTCACTGAAGACATTCAAAATTGCTGCAAGTCCATGAGCTGTGCTGGATTCTCTACATTTATTTAATAATGTGTCCTCTATCCTCTCAAAACAGCACACTTCTAAAGCAAAGGTGAGAGCTAAGTTGAGGGGACTCAAATATCTATGGACTTTACAGAGCGAAGGAAGCAGAGGAAATTTTTTAGTATTTTGGTTCCATTTTTTTTAAAAATTCACTCTTAATAGAGTGAAAACATAAATCTCAAATTGGTTCCTCAGGTAAATACAAAACCCGGGATTTTTGTTGTGTGTACCTGTGCTTACTGCGGCAATAAGTATTTGAAATCCTGCAATGAATATAGAGGATAAAGAGCAGGATCACTCTGATCCCAAATCATCTTGTACTTTAGAGCAAATTCGGTGCTTTCCAAAGAGTCATTCATCTGAGACTCGAATAGAAAAGCTGCTTCTACACGTTCAACAGCACAACCATAACACCTGTATCTGGCCTTCAATCCCAGGCACCATTATAAGGTTTGAAGAAATGTCATAATAGGGGGTGTAGCCATGAGTCTTTCCTCGTGGCCCTTTGGGTAGATCACATGGGTCTCTTCCATTGAAAAGACTGACCCAATGTGAATCCATCAAGTCTTCTTATCTATAGGGTACCAGGACTGTTCAATATTAGTCCAGTGTTTTACCATGTGTTTTTAAGAAACTTCTACATCCACGACTTAAGCCAACCTCACTGCATCTACGTCGAGGAAGTAGCTTCTAGGTAATAAAAATAGTGCACTCAATTATTTAACGACTTGCTCAGGTTCTAGAGTGACACTAGAATCCAGATCCAACATCTTTTCCTTCTAGTCGAGGCCCCTTCCCTAAATATCAATGGTAGCATAAAAAAGTACTTCTCATAACAAATCAATAAATGGAGAGCAGGCATGCCATCACACTCTGAGTATAATATGGCAGCCCCTTAGCTAACATAATCCTGCAAGATCCCACTGTCCTATATAATAAAAGCCTAATATACTAAGTGTCTAGTTGTCTGTTTGGCCATTCAACCAATCAAAGCATAATATGCCAATGATATGCTAAGGCCACTCCACTGCTCGTTATGACATGCACTGACCACCAGGGGGCAGACAGTCGACTGGTCGACCATTTGCTATAACGTGCACTGACCACCAGGGGACAGACGCTCTGACGGGTAGGAACTGAGCGAGATGGGCCAGACACGCTGTGGAGCTTTCCTGCAGTCCCTTCCTGGCTAGCCAACCTCCCATGTCCCTCCCTGCCTTGACTATGCATCAGTGAGGTCCCTTGGCCTGGCCTGCAACCTCTCATAATCTGGGACCTTTCTGGGGATGTCTGAGAGACATAATGACCAGTTGCTATAACACACACTGACCACCAGGGGGCAGACATTTGTTGCAGGAACTGCCCCCTGATGGTCAGTTCCATCCACCGAGGGCTTCTGGACCACAAGAGGATGCAGACCAGGTTGAGAGACCCTTCCCCCCCAAGTGCACAAATTTTGTGCACCAGGCCTCTAGTTTCTGATAAATAAACAGAAATACATGTTTATTAAGCATGTGATATATGCTAAGCATTGTTCAAGAGACTTCATAAGTAACTTCCTTGGGTGGTCAGTGGGTTCATTTATTTCTCTCTGTATGGATCATGGAGATTAGGTTAGGAATCTACTTAAGACCCTTCCTGGTTTAACATGACATAACCCAATGACTTAAGATTCGTGTAGAAAACTGATACCCTTTCTAAAAGCATGTCAATCAACCATGTCTCCCCCACATTGCATACATCTCTCCTTACATGTTCTTACCCCTTTCCCTTGCCACAGTCAACCCTTCTCTCATTGGGCAAAGCTGGTGCTCATATATTTGAATTAAATGTCACCAGAGCATAGTAATTCCATCCCTGGACCAGTGATTTGCTATGTATGTCTTCTTCTCTTGAGACCACCTGGACCTAACTAATGCCTGATCCCTTCAATTACTTATTAGTTCCCCCTCCAATGTAAGCACCAAGCAGGTAAGATTCCTGCCTATTTCTGCTTATTATTGCATCACTAGCACCTAAAATCAGGCCTGGAAATATAAGTGGCTCAATAAATATTAGTTGAATGATTAGTTGGTTTATTAACTGATCGATCCAAAGAGGAGATAAAAAAGAACAAAAACACCCAGGCTCTGGCTTATTTACCAGTTTCTATTTTCAACACACGATCTGAGTTAATCTGGGCTAACGAACTTAACAAAGAGAACAATCCTGCGTTGTAACAGAACACTCACCATTTGCAAAGCATAAATCTCAAAAGGTTCAAGTTCAGGTGGAGCACAGACTTCCCACAGGCCCACGTCCCACAGTGGAGCGGGCACAATGCTCGTGCCAATCTTGTCGCTTGCGGCTCCCAGGCATGAGGCAAGTCCTCACGCCCACAGTGCCAGTCCTCCGTGTGACAACGGCGGAGCTGAAAATAGAACCTGCCTGTTCTCCTGTAGGATCTACGATTTCCTCACCTTGTAAAATTAGGATTAATTATTAGTCCTGCCTAATGTATAAAGTGTTTTGTTAGTAAAGATCAAGTGAAGATGATTCATAGAATGTCCTTGGAAAAGTAAAATGTGGGGCGTTTGATCCTTTGCTTTTCTCTAGGTATGGAGTAGAGCCTTTTCTTTGCATCAAAGAGTAGTTTTTAAAAAAATATATTTTATTGATTTTTTTACAGAGAGAAAGGGCGAGAGATAGAAAGTCAGAAACATCGATGAGAGAGACATCGATCAGCCGCCTCCTGCATGCCCCACAGTGGAGATGTGCCCGCAACCAAGGTACATGCCCCCAACCGGAATCGAACCTGGGACCTTTCAGTCCGCAGACCGATGCTCCATCCACTGAGCCAAACCGGTCTTGGCCAAAGAGTAGTTTTAAGCATTTCCTCCTCAGGGGAAAGAATGCTGAAGTATTTTCTAGAAGCTATCGCCTCCCAAGTATCAAGTGTAACCACAACATCCCTTCTCCGTTGCCCATGATACCAGCCAAAAAATATTAGCAGGGATTACACTTTTGGGTTTAGAAGCTATCATCTGAGAAACACACTATTCGCTTCCAGGGGCAGCCATAACCATTGCTAGAACCAAGAGTGAAATGTAATGCCAACTACTTCCTCACGAGGAACTGGGGGAATATAAGGAAAGAAAGATTTCTCAGAGGAGGAGGAGATGTCCCTGGGGAGTTCAGGAGTGAAAGGTATTCCTAGAAGGGGTTGCAGATAGGGGTGAAGATTTAATTCTGAGCACCAAATGGCCAGGCCGCAGGGATCACAGTGGTTAGAAATAGAAAGGTCTCCAGTCTTTCCTTTATTAAACTCTAAACTTGGGCTAGTCAGAAGCCCCTTGGGATTAAACTCCTAGCATGTTCTGTTAGGGATGTGCAAAATTTAGAGATGATGTTCATTCTTTCTTACTGGGACAGCAGTTTATAAATCCTGCTACCCCCCAAAAAAAGAAGAGAGGTGCAATACAGATAACAGGGTTGTTGAGGGTCCTTCATTGATTGAACTGTCCTTAGAACTTCAGCCACTAAACGCCACCTTATGTCCATTGCCACTACCTGCTCGGCTTCCTGTAGAAGACTAAAGCCTGGCGTAGCTAGAGTGCAAAGTCAACTATTTTTTTTAAAAATATTTTATTGATTTCTTACAGAGAGGAAGGGAGAGGGATAGAGAGTTAGGAACATCAATGAGAGAGAAACATCGATCAGCTGCCTCCTGCACGCCCCCTATTGAGGAGGTGCCCGCAACCAAGGTACATGCCCTTGACCAGAATCGAACCTGGGACCTTTCAGTCTGCAGGCTGACGCTCTATCCACTGAGCCAAACCAGTCTTGGCCAAAGTCAACTATTTAATAATCCAGGTGAGGGCTCTGCTGCCTTCCGGGCGCTACCTGTTTAGTTCCTGCTCCCCCTTCCCTCCACCTGATTTCAGCCAGCACCTCCAGCACAGAAGAGAGGAAAATGAACTCGTAATGAAGCCCGCGAACCCCAGCGAGCACCAGCTGTCTCCAGGGAGTATTTGAGAGAAAACTATGCAAGCTTTAAATTGTTCCTCGGAATTTAATTATTGAAAAGCACTTGAAAATCTTGGTTTTGGGATGCTATCTACTCATCAATGCATTTTTATGACTTCACACAAAAGCTATTCTCAGGAACGGGAGAGCGAAGACATTAAGATGAGCCTACATAGGGAGATTTGGTGCTGTTCTATTTAACAAGCGTTTATTGAGTATTCAATAGGTCCAGGAACTGGGGACTGGATATGTAAAGATAGATAAAAATGTGCAGCTTTTCAAGGACTTTATAGGCAGAGACAAACAATATAATTATGACACATTGGGGGCTGTGCTGTATTTGTTCTTTAACGGAGCATGTTATTAAGAAATAAAAAGATGCCCTGATGGGTGTAGCTCAGTGGATAGAGCATCGGCCCCTGGGCTGAAGGCTCCCAAGTTTGATTCCAGTTATCAACTGGACACTAGAATCCAGATCCATCATCTTCTCCTTCTAGTCGAGGCCCCTTCCCTAAATAGCAATGGTAGCATAAAAAAGTACTTCTCATAACAAATCAATAAATGCAGAGCAGACATGCCATCACACTCTGAGTATAATATGGCAGCCCCTTAGTTAACATAATCCTTAGTTAAGGGCATATTCCTCCGTTGCAGGCTTGATCCCTGACCCTGGTCAGGGAACATGGGGGAAGCAACCAATTAATGTCTCTCTCACATGGATGTTTTTCCTCTCTGTCTCTCGCCCTCCCTTACACTCTCTCTAAAATTAAAAAAAAAAAATCAATGGAAAAATATCCTCAGGTGAGGATTAACAAAAATCCAAACAAGAAATAAAAAGACTAACTGGTCTTAGTACTTCTTTTCTCTCCCTACAAGAAAAAAATTCACTGTTGTAGATCAAAAGGCCAGTTGAAGTGGATTTCATTGGATAGGACTGTCCAAGGTAGAGGAAGAAAATGGAGTGGAAATTTTTTTTTAATCTTTTTTAAAAAAATATATTTTATTGATTTTTTACAGAGAGGAAGGGAGAGGGATAGAGAGTTAGAAACATCCATGAGAGAGAGACATCGATCAGCCCCCTCCTGCACGCCCCCTACTGAGGATGTGCCCGCAACCAGGATACATGCCCGTGACCGGAATCGAACCTGGGACCTTTCAGTCCGCAGGCCCACGCTCTGTCCACTGAGCCAAACCGGTTTTGGCTGGAGTGGACATTTTTAAGTAGGGAAAGCTGAAGTGGCTGGACATGAATTTTGAACTTCTCCTAAGAACTGAGCACTGAAGACAGAATTGCAGGCAGGTGTGCTTCTAGAGGGTGGGGGACAGAAGGATTGCTCTGATGTGGCATCCGTGGTCAACGCTATGAACCAAGGAGAGGAGCCCAGGGCACAGCTGGCAGAGACCACACCAGACCACTTCCTTCCGCTTTTGACAACATACATTCCAGTTTCTTGCATGTCTTCTGGCAGGAGGTGGAAGGTTCTGCAATAACTAACATTAAAAACGTTGCCATTCCCACAGAAAGGGGCCTCCAAGCAGATGAAGGATCACCACAAGAACTTCGAAAGGTGGTAATTCTTGCGCTTGGAGTTTGGATAAATACAACCCTCTTCCTGTCACTCCTCTTTGTTCATCTTCAACATCCTTGCAGTTTTAGGTGTATGGTTTACACTCTCCTTCTAACTGTTCTCCTCTAACTTTAGAAGAACGCTGTCCCCTGAACCAGTCAGGGATCCTTACTTGCCAGCAACAGAAACTCAACCCTAGTGCATTCAAGCAAAATGACACTCCCTAGAAAAATAACGGGCGCAGTGAACCGAAACATTGGAGAAGCAAGGCAGGAAACAAGTTAGCTGCAGACGTGAGGACCGGAATTCTAGTCCCCATTGTTCAGGACACATGCATGGGGACAAAGTGGTACCAGACATTTGTACCTCTTTTTGTACCTCTAAGTTTCAAATCCCCAAAAAAGCTCTCCTCCACCCCCAGCCCCCTAACTGCCCCAAGTTCATATGTTCACCTTTTTTTTTCTAAGACAAGGCCCCTCACATTGCTAACTTCCAGACTCAGTTTAATGCATAAGAACTATTTCTTCAAAACCAGGGCGAGGTGTTGTTTGGAAAAAGGAACTGATAGTGGCAGAGTTAAAAAGAATGATTACACAGTGCCTCTCATGGCTTTGGGTCATTGCCAGCTACCCATCTTCCTTCAACTGTCCATCCACCCCAGCCTTGCTGCCTACCTCAGCCTGCCCTGCTCATTGCTCTTCCCGTTCTTCAGACTTTCCATCATCTCAGAGCTTCATGCTCTTCTCAGCATGCTCTCCATTCTACATTATAGGATTGTTATAATAAAACAAGAGGAAGCCGGTCAAAGATATGCCATGGTATAGCTTGAACTCTGAACTCCTATAATAAATATTAGATGCTATCGGAAGTCAATTAACTCACATGTAATTTTTTTCTTGGAGCTATCTAGGTTCCCAGTTGTGCTACAAAGATCCACTGGACCAAAAAACTCTTTGCTCTCTGTGAACTCCTCATTGCTTATCTCCACCTCTCAGACTGCATCTCACTATGACCAGCCATGTAGGTCTTTCCTTGGGGCAAGAGCCCTTGTGACTGAGTCAAGTTAAAAGGTCAACTCTCCCTGGGGTCTGTGTGGTTATCTCCAAGTCAGAACATTCAGGAACAAAAGAAGTGCCTAACCAGTACTACACCTGAATGAGATATGTCCACCTGGATTGCCCTAGAATCATCTTCTTTAGCCTCTGGCTTTCCATGAAGGATGATTCAGAGCTCCAGAGGAGCTTCTATAAACCCATAATAGACTAGAAGATTCCATCATGTCTTACTAAATGGACATTATGTGCAGGCTAGAGGTGGTGAGTCCAAGCTTACCGCTATTAGCTAGCTTTAGTCAGAGATGGCAGTAGAGTTAGGATGAAATGCCAAGCAGTGAGCAGAAAACACACAAAAACACTCAAGCAACTTTTAATAAATTCAAGTTGATCAAGCTCCCCTCCATATTCCTGCTTCCCTTAAAAAGTGCTTTGGCAAAAATAATTCACTGAAAGTGTTGCTTTCTTTCCGTCAGACTTCCAATTTATTTTTGAAAAATTTCCGTTGGGTTTCTGCTTGCAAGATGCCACTCAAACGGCTCTTATAAAATCAACAGTAACTTCCATGTTCAAAATCCACAACATTATTTTCTATGCTCAGCTTCTCAGCTGCAATTCACTGAGCTGAACATCCAGCCTTCTTAAAGTGGTCACCTCCCTTTTTAGCCACGTTTTCTCTTTCACCTCGATAGGTTCCATCTTCTTTCCCATTCCATATTCTGGTTCCATGGATTTGATGGGGGCCCTCATCCTCAGTGATTTCATCCATTCCCCATGCTTTCAAAAGTTCCTCACTCATGGACCCCAGGAGGGATATTTGTGCCTCAAACCTGTTCCTTGGATGCCAGACTCACTCATCAAACTGCTATTTCACTTTTCCATTTGGAACTCACACCTGCATCTCAAGTTAACTGGTCCAAAACAGAAATCTTAATTTTGCTCCTTTATTTCCCAGGTGTATTCTTTTTCTAGTCTTTCCCACTTAATTAAAGGCTGTCAACCGGTGCTCAATTGCTAAAGTCAGGGATTTAGCATCATCCTTGACTTTTCCTTTTCCCCACCTCCCATTCTGCTCTATCAGGAAATCCTAGAAATGTAATCACAAAGAAACTTCAAATATATCAACCTCTCTCTGTTTCTGCTGCTAATACTTTAGTCTAAGATAGTGGTTCTCAACCTGTGGGTCTCGACCCCTTGGGGGGTCGAACGACACTTTCACAGGGGTCGCCTAAGACCATCGGAAAACACAGGTATTTACATTATAATTCATAACAATAGCAAAATTACAGTTATGAAGTATGGTTGGGGGTCACCACCACATGAGGAGCTGTATTAAAGGGTCGCGGCATTAGGAAGGTTGAGAACCACTGGTCTAAGACATTGTCATCTCTTGCCTGGTACATTAAGTGTGAAGAGTTTTGTGTTGTTGTTTCCTGACCTTACAAATCCCTTTCCTACAGTTGGTCTTGGGACTTGTCTTCTGCCTCACTCAAATTCTTTTCCTTCCCCTTCCCCCTTCTTTCACTACCTTCTTCCCATCAGTACTTTCACCTGCTCAGATTCCCAGAAGCCTCTGGCTTCCTCGTTGCTCTCTAATGACCATGGCTCCTCACTGTGGCAGCTCTCAAAGCCAGGCAGCGCCCCGGATCCCTGCCTCCCTCTTGCCTCCTACCTCTGTGCATACTCTGACTCCCATAAGGTTGAGTTAAACCCCCGAGTTGGGAAAGACGACTCCCTCCTTTTGAAACTGCTCTTCAGTTTTACACGTGGGTAATGGAAGACTTACCGAGACAAAGGCATTTCCATAAAAATATATGGCTTGGATAAAAAGCCACTTTGTGCTTTTATGAGCCTCTGGAGAACTCTGCCCAGGGGATGGAAAAGCTTTACTGTCTTGGCATGGAAGGTTTTTCAATAAAAATGTATGTGAATATTACTAATGGATGCATTTATACAGAATTAGAGATTCCAAGTATGCTGGTAAGAAGGAAAATACACCTTTGGGATCATGTGGTGCAAAGGCCATGATTTATAAATGAAGCAGTTTAACCTTAGGGACGGACTGGGCTCAGAGTTCCACCGTCTGTCCGGACCTCCTGGAGTTACTGCTCTTTCCAAAACATCTTGCTTTCTCTGTAAATTTAATGTTATGAGATTGCTTTGTCATACAGTAGGTATAGGAGATAAATATTTAATGATAAAAATATTTATTATATTTTTTTAATCCTCACCAAGGATATGTAGGTTTTAAAAATTTTTTTTTTTTCATTTTAGAGAAGAAGGGAGGAAGAGACAGAGAAACATCATCGTGAAAGAGAAATGGATTGGTTGCCTCTTGTATGTGCCCTGACTGGGGATTGAACCCACAACCTAGGGATGTGCCCTGACTGAAAATCGAACCCGCAACCTTTTGGTGTATGAGATGCTGCGCCAAACAACCAAGCCTTCTGGCCAGGGCTAGTCATATTTATTACTTATTTAAATATTCAAGGCTTTGTTCTAAGCACTTTCTGTATGCTACCGTATTTCATGTTTGCCAAAGCAGAAATCTATGTTAAAATTATTTTCTAAATTTTATAAATAAGGAAACTGAGGCTCAGAGAGTCCGGTATGTTTATTCCCCGGTGTAGGCAATGCTAACTAAACTGGGATTAGGATTCGAACCAGTGAGGCTGCAATCCCAAGCTCTGTTCTGTGAGTGAGTCAGAAGTCACACTCACTGCACTGTTTAGTTTGGGGTTATTAAGTATTTTCTACCTGCGGTACTTTAGCTACTGTACTCCAATGCAAACCAGATGTCTACTGCATCTGTGACAGGAACCCTCTAAGTCTTCTGGAGTGTTCCTTCTGGAATCATACATGCTGTTTACTGTTTCATGTCCCCAAACAGACACCTTCCCAACATTCATTCACCGGAGTCCCCCAAACAGCAGCAATTCTCCGCTGAGATCTGTGGATGATGGGTGTCAGGCTGTACAATCAGCAAACAGGTTAAAACTGGTGATTAGTAGGCAATCACTTCTTAAGGAGACCTTGAGCTACTTTCCCTGGTGGAGAGCCCACAGGGGCCCCACCTTCCTCATCCTAGTGGGCTTCTCTCCAGTTCTAGAACCTTGAAAATTCATGTTTATTAGGTAGGGCAGTTGAATCCTCTTTATTTTTAAACACTTTCTTTCTTATCGTGCCTCAAAGCAACTATTGTCACAGCCACGAGCCCCGTTGTTTTGTTTTGCTAAACAAAAGGTTACCTGCTCCAGAGAGAAATGATAAAGCACTCCCTGAGGGGTGGAAGCTGCTGCAGTCAATTGTGGTTTTAGATCTCTCTCTTTCTCTTATAACAATCTTATCAGGTAGAAAGAGCCACATTTTATCAGGGAGGAGAGGGAAGTTGAAAGAGGTTAAGTGACAAGCCATGGGTCATGCCCTTAGAATAGTATAGAGTAGCGGTTCTCAACTTGGGGGTCGCGACCCCTTTGGGGGTCGAATGACCCTTTCACAGGGGTCACCTAAGACCAGGGGAAAACACCTATTTCCCATGGTCTTAGGAACCAACAGACCACTCCTCGGTGTAGCAAAGTGTAGCAATGTAGTTTACTGTTGTCATATGAAGACTGTTACCCATGCTACACCACGATTCAAGACAAAATTTCACTTATTTGTAATTAGAAATAAATATTTCACAATATATAATTACATATTGTTTTTGTGATTAATCCCTATGCTTTAATTATGTTCAATTTGTAACAATGAAAACACATCCTGCCTATCAGATATTTACATTACAGTTCATGACAAAAGCAAAATTACAGTTATGAAGTAGCAACGGAAATAATTTTATGGTTGGGTGTCACCACCACATGAGGAGCTGTCTTAAAAGGGTCGCAGCACTAGGAAGGTTAAGAACCACTGTTATAGAGGAACACGTGTCCATTCAGGATCCTCCGTTTCCAAATCCTGCGTTCTTAAAATTCCTCTCCCTCTTTGTGTATTCTCTATCAGCAGTTCTAGATCAAAATTTTCCATAACTTGTCATAGGTCCGCACATGTTCTCATACCTTCTCAACATCCTACCCGTCTTCCACATCAATGTATAGCTAACCTTTTCCCAAATTCATTTTGTGCTACTATCACTTGAAAGTACATTTGTAGTTGTCAAATTATTAGATTTAGTTTATGCCTTCAGAAAGACTGTCTTTAAAATATGGATCTTTTTCAAGGTAGCCATTAAAAATCTGTATAATCTTTAACAATACTCCAACAGCTTGATTCAGCTATTAAATTCTCATAATTTGCATTTGATTCATGCAATCAACAAATATTTTATTGTTGCAAAAATAAAAATAAAGCATTCAAAAGTAGTCCATTCCCACCCACGACCAAAAAAAGTAGTCCATCCCCACCCACGCCCACCCTCTCTGTTTCCAGAGTTATTTCTCTTGTCTTTTAGGTCTGCTGCCTTCCATGTCTCTCCTGAGAGCTTTTAAAATAGGTTTTTACACATATATACAGCTTGTATTCTGTGGTTTGAAAGTACTATTTTCACTTAACTAGGATCACACATTAACAAGGTTTTGCTTTTTTTAAAAAAAGTACCCAGCAATACACTTTGGAGATCTTTCCACAATATCCTATGCATCATCCACCATCATCTTTCTCCAAACTTACCACAAAGGCCCCCTAGCATTCTCCTCTCCTCGCTGCCCACATAATCTTTGAAAACATAACTATGATGGTCTCTTCCTTGCTAAAACCCTCAATGGTTTCCCAGTTCAATTCAAATGAAACCCAAACTCCACACCAAGATTTCTGAGCCCCTCCAGGATCTGTACCTTCCATTCCCTGAATTTATCTCTTGAGAGTCGCCCACTCTAGCCTTGCTCTCATTCAAAGAGTGGCTTTACCTCGCTATTCAGTGCATCTGGAATCCTCTTTATCAACTGTACTTTGCTCTCTGCTCAAATGCCCCTGGCTCAAAAGCCCTTCCTTGGAGAGCACCTGTCTATGCTCACCATCTCTTGTTTTCCAAGTTCTCCCAATAACTACAATGGTACTACATATTCAGTTGTTGGTTGTTTATCTGCCCCATTCCAATGTCACCTCTAAAAGGATGTAGTTTATTTTGTTCGCCCTTACATCCTTAGAAGCTAAGACCATGTCTGCACATTCACTAATAAAAAATTCACCGAATAATTGTCTCAATTCTATAACTGCTGCATGTGGTCCACTGATCCTCTATACCTTACATCATTATTTACCTTGTTTTCATGTTCGTTTGTTTGTTTGTTTATTATACTCTTAGAGGCCTGGTGCACGAATTCGTGTGCAAGTGGGGTCCCTCGGCCTGGCCAGTGATGGAGGCCTATCGAGGGGCTGGCCAGCTAGGAGGAGGGGCCATGGGAGGTTGAGGTTGGTTGTCTGGCTGAGGGAGGTTGGCTGTGAGAGCGCACTGACCACCAGGGGGCAGCTCCTGCGCTAAATGTCTGTCCCCTGGTGGTCAGTGCTCATCCTAACAACTGGTTGACTAGGTGTTCCGAACATTCTGGTCATTTGATCGTAATGGTTGCTTAGGCTTTTATATATATAGATTATAAGGTTACCATGAACATCAAGAGAGTTCCATATGGAGGAAGGGAGGACCTTTTCCATTATTTTGTAAACTTCTATTGCTTGATCTGAGTGCTGTTTGATATAAGATTGTTTAGTTTAAAATAATTCATCATGCTAACCATTCATTTTGTCTGACTTTCTGTACCTACCTGAGTTTACAACTAAAGGCAGGAGGGAGGAGGAGAGAAGGAGGGAGGGTGGGAGGGAGAGAGAGAGAGAGAGCGAACAGAAATTCTGAGTCACATAGTTGGTTCCAGCCAAAACTTCAGACCCTTGGGACATGGAAGAGGTATTATTAGTAAGCCTAGGGTATACTGGTTCTTGATTTACCTCTCTGCTGGAGTGGATTTGCTGCCATCATCTGTTTACACCTTTTGAAAAGTATCATTTACTCAGCAAACATCCATTTAGGATTCTCACTACTTGATGAATGGGACTGGAAATGCTATGTCTGGCTGTTCACTATGGCTGAAAAGGCAGTTAAAGAGACCAGAGATTTGAGTCAGAGAGAATCAGTAGCCTCTGAATATCATATCTCCATAAAACAAGTCTTGGCAGCCACTGTAGCATATTCTCCATTGCTCTGATCTAATCTTTAATAATTAAAAAAAAAAGTTTTCATCAGTTACTGACATAATTCTACCTTTCTTTATTTATCACTCCAAACCATTCCATTTAATCTGCTGATGAATCCTGCCTTCCTTCTTGGTTCCCATTATCATTGGGTCTCAAGATGTATGTTAGCCTAAAACCCTACATCAAAACTCCCAGTTCAACAATTCAGATCCTAAGTGAAAGAAGAATTTGTTTTAAAACGAAGAAAACATATATTGATAAGTTATGAGCACTGAATACTTGCCATCTGGGTATTTAGGTAAGTTATTTTATACCTAATATTTAACAGCATGATGGCACCCATTCCAGCAAAGTAAATGTCATTACCTTTTTAATCAAACCAATCAGGGAAAAAGACCCAACAATTCTACATTAAGGGAATGAAATGCCTGCTAAACTACAAATATGGAGAGGAAACAATTGATATTGGACCAAATTCTTAGCAGGGTGTTTTGTACTTAAGGCATAAGTATAATATGATAATACCTAAAAGTAGCTATATTGCTTTTGATAAAACACGTTTTTTTCTTACTTGCAATTAGTCACTTAACTTCTAAGATTCCAACTACCTCTATCATTCTATGTAATAAATATGAATTTTTGGAGCTATTTAAGACATAGCTTTAAAGACGTGCAAGTTTCTAATTTAAGAAAGGACTTAGACTTATTTTTTATTAGAGTATTTCTGGCTCATTGGAAAAACTCTAACCCAGGCTCAGACTCCTGGCCTAGTTGGGAAGGAGAAATTTGGTCTGTTATTACTGTCAAAGGAAGAAAGCTTTTGGAAGCAACCACATCTTCCCAGTGTTTGTAAGTGGACAGAAAATGTAATTGCACCTCTAGACGTTATTGTTATTTACTGATTTACATCCCATCCCTCACAAGATTAAAAGGACTGCAGAATTTCAAGTAGTGCTCTCCCTCTCCTAAGACTTGCTTATTATTTCTCCAGCAGGAGCTGGTCACAAAGGTTAAGTATGAAGAGCTTTGAGTTCTTTTTGATGTGTGAACCAACCCATAATCATCCACTGAACTGGGCTTAGGGAAAGTGAAACTTCAAAATCCAGGCATACACTCCAAAGTAAGGCACTTCCTTGAGGTGTCCTTCATGGGATAGGTATTCTGCGGAGGATTTAAGTTAAGGCAGGACTTTCCTGCTAGTGCAAGTGACTCTGGCAACAGAAAATACTTTTCCTCTTGAAGCAAATCCACTCCGGTTGCACATTATAGAACTGTTGTATTCTTTCAGACTGCGACCTTCTCAAGGGCAAGGCCTATAATTTATTCATGCTGTGTCCTCAAGGAGTTTCCTGTCTGGTATACAGTATGTACAAAACAAATGATTTTGAACTGATTGTTCTTAAGTTCTTTCTTGATATGGAACCACCTGGAGGTCTAGGAAGCAACTGGTATTTTAATGGGGATTACGTTGAATCTGTAGATTGCTTTGGGTAGTATGGACATTTTAATGATGTTGATTTTACCAGTCCATGAACATGGTATGTGCTTCCATCTGTTTATGTCTTCCTCTGTCTCTTTTATCAGTGTCATGTAGTTTTCCCAGTACAGGTCTTACCAAAAGTCCTTAGTTAAGTTTATTCCTAGGTAGCTTATTATTATTTTTTTTAGTGCGATGATAAATGAGATTGTTTTTTAATCTCTCTTTCTGTAAGTTCACTATTGGTGCATAAAAATTCCATAGATTTCTTGGCATTAATTTTGTATCCTGCTACATTGACCAATTCATTTATTGTCTAATAATTTTTTGATGGAGTCTTTAGGGTTTTCTATGTACACTATCATGTCATATGCAAATAATGACAGTTTTACATCTTCTTGTACAATTTGGATACCTTTTACTTTTTCTTGTCTAATTGTTATGGCTAGCACTTCCAGAACCATGTCAAACAGGAATGGTGAAAGTGGGCATCCCTGTCTCCTTCTTGCTCTTAGGTGAAATGGTTTTAGTTTTTGCCCACTGATTTGATTGTAGGTTTGTCATATATGGACTTTATTATGTTGAGGTATGAACCCTCTATTCCCACTTTGCTGAAGGTTTTTATCAAGGGAGGGTGTTGGATTTTGTCAAGTGCTTTTATTTCTCTTTCATTGTGTTGTCTCTCATAATTCACTTGATCACATAAAAGTGGCCTTATGTAAGGGATTACAGATATCATGGAATTCTCAATGTTGAGTAGTTAAATTCATGTAACATCATTTTGTGATTTTCAAACCAAAGAAGCTATCCTTGAGAAGGCCTATGACACAGATGCTACCAGTGTCAGCAAGAAAATTATAATGAATTCATGTCTTGATTCTAAATTCACCTGAGTAGCAGTAATGTTTAAAAAAGAAGTTGTTTTTATAATTTCCAGATATCTGCAGCTTTCTGCTTACAGAGACATTCAAGCATTGCCATTCTTAATTATATACTATAGAAACATTTCATTAACAACTCCTTTTTAATTGGATTGATGAGAGGGAGAGAGAAAAAAGAGATAGAGAGAGAGAGAGAGAGAGAGAGAGAGAGAGAGAGAGAGAGAGAGAGAGATTGGTTGATTTTTATATGTGCACTGACTGGGGACCAAACACACAACCTTGGCATATTAGGATGATGCTCTAACCAATGCAATCACTGGCCAGAGCTATTAACATTACATTTATAGAGTGCTTTACATCCAACATTCCCTGCAAAAGTGAGCAGCTTGATGAGAAATGTACATACTGGTACACTTGTAGTGATGGACCTTGAGTTTGAGTAAAAAAAAAAAATGCATCACATTAATGTGACCAAACATGTCTTCCAAATATGACAAATCATGAATAAACTCTGTTCTGAAAAAGTAATAAAATAAAATCAAATCAATTAAGCAAATGGCCTGGTGAATCTACACATTTCATTCATTCATTCATCATCTTGAATTGCAACTATTTTTAACATAAAATTATATTTATTTAGTATTCTGGTTGAACTGATCTTCACATTCCCATTGGGCTACTTTTAAAAATCTAACTCCATTTTAGCATTATGCTAGCTGTATAGTATTAATGAGAAAGCTGGTATTTTTCTAGATTCTAGAATGTCATATTGCATTGAGTATTGTAATTCTTTGAAGGTTTGATAGACTTCATTGGTAAAACTATCTAGGCAGAGGACCTATTTGCAACCAGTCACCATTGCAAATTTATTTTTGCAAATAAAGAATGTGGATTTTAATGAAATAACATTCCAGAGACAGGCACAGCATGAATCCCACATCTCCTGGAGCTTCCAATAGATTCTATTTATTTATTCCAACAATGTGTAATTCTTGAGTATATAAATAGAATCCATTGGAACTCTTATCGCTAAGGACCAGTGAAGAATGCTGACTTTTAAATTCCTTAAGCAAGATTCATAACTTCAACAATCAATTTTTTTATTCAAATGTGTTTCCTGTAATATATTATCTATTTCAGAAAGAACATTTTCACCTATTTATATTTTTCACTTGTTTAAAAAAATTAACTAGGGAATAAATATCTGTGAAGCATTTCTTTGGGTACTTTTGGCAAAGTTTAAAACTCTCTTACTCTGTAATTAGGCTCTTCTGAATCAGTTTAGTAATTTTAATCTCCTTAAAAAAGGTATTTCATCCTGACTTTCAAATGTATTAGCATGGAATGATGTTTTTATATTTAATCTTTCATATGTCTAAGATTCTCTCCTCAAGAGTATTTAACATATTCATAATTTATTTTTATATGTTTTGTAAAAGTTTTATTTTAGTGACCTCCTGTAAAGACATTTTTTAAATGTATACTTGTTCTTTTTAATTTTCTAAGTATTATAACATCTACATGATGAATTTACTACCTTTTTTTCTTTCTCTCCTGAAGGTTTATCTTATATTCTAACATTTTAATTTGGGTACTTAGCTCAATCATTTAGTTTTATTAAATAATGAAAGGCAAGTGAATCAATAAAATAACGTTAATGAAAAAAATGGCAATTACTGAAAGAAGTCCAAAAACATATGAAGAATTTCTCGGTTGCATGAGAAGAAACATGGAATTGTTTTAGAATAAAGCATGTTCGCCACTATTGGTTTGGAAAGACTAAAAATAGTAATAGGGCTCAAAGTTAGTATTATTTCAGGGGGGAAAGAACATCTATCATGTACTGTTGATGGGACGAAAATTTGGTATTCATTTGTCAATTAATATCAACTTTCATATTCCTGGGTCTCTTGGACAATTTCTACTCTAACAAATGTAAAAAGATGTTTTTCCTTATAGCCTTATTTTTAATAAAGAAAATATCACAAATACATAAGTGCCCATAATAGGATGCTTCAGTAATTACATGATGTTCATGTTTTGGAATATCATTCAACAGTTTTAAAATTAGGTTGGTGGGTCTTTTTTCCCCCCTTTCAAATAAACTATTTTTTCAGAGCAGGTTTAGGTATACAGCAAAATTGAGCAGAAAGCACACACAAATTCTCCATAACCCATCCCCTCCTGCAATGCCCTCCCCCACTATCAACATCTCTCACAGAGAAGTGAATTAGGTTCACTGACAAATCGTTATCACTGGAAGTCCATAGTTTACATTAGGGTTCATTCCTGGTGTGGCACATTCTACAGGTTTTGTCAACTGTATGACATGTATCAATCATGCCAGTATCATACAGAATAACTTCACTGCCCTAAAATTTGTCTGTGCTTTTTTCTTTTTATCCCTAACCCATCTTGAACCACTGTCAACCACTGATCTTTAAACTGTCTCCATAATTCTGCCTTTTCCAGAATAGAATATAGTTGGAATCATAATTTATGTGGGCCTTTCAGATTGACTTCTTTTACTTAGTAATATGCATTTAAGGTTTCTCCATGTTTTTTCATGACTCCATAGCTAATTTCTTTTCCAACACTAAATCTTCCATTGGGGTTGTACCCTTCACCTACTAAAGGGATCTTAGTTGCTTCCAGGTTTTAGCAATTGTGGATACTCGTAAGTAAAGCTGCTATAAATATGCATGTGCAGCCTTTTCTGTAGAAATAAGTTTTCGTATCATTTGAGTAAATACCAAGGAGTGTAATTGCTGGATTGTGTGGGTAAAATTATATTTAGTTTTGACTGAAACTTTATTGATTTTTTTACAGAGAGGAAGAAAGAGGGATAGAGAGTTAGAAACATCGATCAGCTGCCTCCTGCACACCTCCTACTAGGGAAGTGCCTGCAACAAAGGTGCATGCCCTTGACCGGAATCGAACCTGGGACCTTTCAGTCTGAAGGCCGACGCTCTATTCACTGAGCCAAACTGGTTAGAGTGAAACTGTAGGTCTTTAAAAGTGTCTGTACTGTACACTTTGTAATTCCATTCGCAGTGAGAGTTCCTGTTGCCCCACATCCTTGCCTCATTTGATGTTGCCAGTACTCTGGATTTTGGCCATTCTAGTAGGTATGAAGTAGTATCACATAGTTATTTTAACTTGCATGTCCCTAATATAATGTGGAGTATCTTTCCACATGTTTATTTTTTAGGTGTATACCTCCTCTTTGAAAAAAAATTTTTTTTTTTTATTTCAGAGAGGAAGAGAGAAGGAGAGATAGAAACATCAATGATGAGGATCACTGACCAGCTGCCTCCTGCATGTCACTCACTGGGGACTGATTCATGTGTCCTGACCAAAAATTGAACCTTGACCTTCTGGTTCATAGGTCGATGCTCAACCACTTGGCCACACCAGCTGAGCCAGGTGTATACTGCCTGTAGTGAAGTGTTTATGTCTTTTGACCATTTTTTAAAAAATTGTGCATCTCTTTACTGTTGAGGTTTAAGAGTTCTTTGTATATTTTGGCCAATGGTCCTTTATCAGATATCAGCATCTTGTCATCTTAGTCTCTGATATCTCCTTTCCCAGAGAAGAATTTTTTTTTAAATGTATTTTATTGATTTTTTAGAGAGAGGAAGGGGGAGGGATAGAGAGTTAGAAAATCGATCAGCCACCTCTTGCAACCTATTAGGAATGTGCCCCCAACCAAGGTACATGCCCTTGTCCGGAATTGAACCAGGGACCTTTCAGTCCGCAGGCCATCACTCTATCCACTGAGCCAAACCGGTTTGGGCCCCAGAGAAGAATTTTTAATTTTAATGAAGTTCAGTTTAATAATTGCTCCTCTCCTGATTTCTGTTTTTTTTGCATTGTTTCTAACAAGTCATTGCCATGCCCAAGGTCAGAGTATATTCTATGTTATCATTTAGGAGTTTTGTCATTTTGTGTTTAAGTATGTAGTCAACTTTGAGTGCATTTTTGCAAAGGACGTAAGGTCTGTGTCTAGGTATGTTGTTGTTTGTGCCTGTAGATATCCAGTTGTTCCAACCATTTGTGAAGAAACTATCTTTGCTCCATTGCTTTGCCTTTGATCCTTGTTAAAGATCAGTTGACTATATTTAGGTGGTTCTATTCCTGGACTATGCTGTTCTCTTGATCTACTTATCTCTTCTTTTGCTAATTCCACATTGTCTTGGTTAATATAGTGTTAGAGTGAATATTGAAGTTGGGAACTATCATTCTTCCAACTTGGTTTTTCTTCAATATGGTGTTGGCTACTCTAGGTGTTTTGCTTCTTCATATAAACCTTAGAATCTGGTTTTCAATATTAACAAAATGTTGGGATTTTGATTGGAATCACACTGAATCTATAGATTAATTTGTGAAGAATAAACACTTGTCAGTCTTGAGCCTTTCTTTCAGAAACATGGAATATCCATTTATTTCATTTTTAAATTTAACTCATCGGATTTTTTTTTTCTTATATAGGTCTTGCACACACTCTGTTAGATTTAAACCCAAGCATTTCATTTTGTGGGAGCTAGTAAAAGCAGTATTGAGGTGTTTTTTCCTAAACTTGAGAGTAGTATTGAGTTTTAAATTTCAAATTCCTCTTGTCCATATCTGATATATAAAAAAATCAACTTCGCATATTTTGCTACCTTGCTATAATCATTTATTAGCTACAGGAGGTTTTAGTTCTTGATTCTTTCAAATTTTCTGCATAGACAATAACATTAACTGCAAACAAAAATTTTTCTTTCTTTCTTCCCAATCTGTATATCTTTTTCTAATATTTCCTTTAGCTTATTGCATTGATTTTTTTTAAAGGCTGGATAAATCTTGCATAACAAGGGTAGATCTTACTTGGTTGTGATATCTCACTTTTTAATGCATTGTTAGGTTAGATTTGCTAATATTTTTGATGATTTTGCATTTATGTTCATGAGAAATATTGGTCAGCAGTTCTTTTAATATCTTTGTTTGGTTTTAGTATCAGAGTAATGCTGGTTACAAAGTATTCCTTTCCTCTATTTCTACCTTCTAAAAAAACTGTAGAGAATTGGTGTGATCTCTTTCTTAATATTTGGTAAACCCATCTGCACCCAATGTTTTCTCTTTTGGAATGTTATCATCAGCGATTTCATTCTTGAATTCAAATGGTCTATTTGGTAAGTTTTGATAGATTGTCTTTCAAAGAATTGGTTTATTTCATCCACGTTAATAAATACGTGGGCATGATCTTTTATCATCCTTTTAATGCTTATAGGCTCTGTAGTAATACCTTCCCCATCTCTTTTATTTCTGATACTACATATGTTTGTCCTCTCTTTTTTTCTTAGTTGGCCTGGTTAGAGGCTTATTGACTTTATTAACCTTTTTTTTAAAAAAAGAAGCTCATGGTTCTGTTTTCTCTATTTCCTATTTCAAATATCCTTGAGTTCTCCTCTAATTTTTATTATTCATTTTATTCTATTTCCTTTGGATTTAATTTGCTGTTCTTTTTCTAGTTTCCCAAGGTGGAACTTTACAGTTATTGATTTTAGATATTTCTTCTTTTCTAACATACGCATTCAATGATATAAATTTCCTTCTAAGCAATTTTTGTCCCTGCACCCCATAGATTTTGATAATTATATTTTCATTTAGCTCAAAAGATACTCAAATTTCTCTTGAGATATTTTTTTCTTTAGCCCATGTGTTACTTACTGGATGCAGTTTAATCTCCAAGTATTTTCAAAGTATTCAGCTATCTTTCTGTTATAGATTTCTAATTTAATTCCACTATGATCTGAGAGCAGACATTGTATAGTTTCTACTGTTTTAAATTGGTTAAGGTACATTTTATGGCCCAAAATGTGGTCCATCTTGGTACATGTCCCATGTTAGCTCAAGGAAAATATGTAAGATGATGTCGTCTATGATTTCAATTATATCCAGGTGACTAGTGGTAAAGTTAAGTTCAACTTTATGTTCTTACTGATTTCCTGCCTCCTTGATATATCCATTTCTGATAGAGTGATGATAAAGTCGCCAACCCTAAGAGTGGATTCACCCATTTCTCCTTGAAGTTGCATCATTTTTTTCCGCAAATATTTTGATGCTCTGTTACTTATACATTAAGATTTGACATAGTGCATGATCTTTAGGGAATCTGAATAAACTACAGGGCTCCGTGGGACTACTTGTATCAAGAACTTAACCATTGCTAACGTCTAGTATTTTCTCTTAAAATTAATAAAAATGAAAACAACATTAAAGGGGAAAATACTCCTACTATATCTAGTTTAGATTTTTATCTCTTCTGCCCCACCCTCTGCAACCCCACCCCACCTAGGCTTATAGTTAGGAGATGCCTCAAATAACTGAAACTTTTGGTGCCACAGCTGTCCCTTATATGAGGAATAAATAGGTTCAGACACCGACAGATTTATTTTTTTTTCCTTAATGCAGTTTCTAGACTTGTGTATAGTTTCTTACCCCTGTATTTTCTAGTTGAGTGCGTTCTTCAAAGAATTTTTATATTGTGGAAATGGACATGTGTAGTGTTTATTTGTGCTGCAAATAAGTATTTTCTTTCAAGTAAGAAAAGGAATGGGAACCCATTTACTTGTTCAAAAGCAATTCAATTTCATTGTTGACTGTCAAACAAGCCAGGGATGAAATTGATCAATTTCAGGAAAGTAATGAAAAGAATTGTCTGGGGATTCTAAAGAGTCTATTTTAAGAGAAAATCAGTATGTAGATATGCTTCAAATTAATAAAATTATAGCCAACCTGAGGAACTGTAATCTTTTCATATCACCATCATCAGAAAAATTATTGGCTTTCTTACTATGTACGGCATAGATCTGAGACAAGATTCTTTGTGACTCTTCATATGTGAAGGTTCTCCCACAATGCTTTGATTGCCTGGTTATTTCCACCGACTCTTAGAGCACTGATGAGATTTCTGTTGGGTAAAAGTCACTTCGAATCTCTGTGTGTGGATCCTTGTATTGTGAGATTAGAATGAGATGCTGGAGAGGTAGAAAAGCAGTTGGCAACAATAGGGTAGAGAAAACAGATGAAGGGTTTTTGTTAGGCAGAAATTATAATGCCACCTTCAGGTATATAACAAAGCATAATAGCTGGTGAGTATGTTGTCCATTGAGTCAGAGTAGGAATTGCATTTTCTCAAGTGATAAGGTAATGGAAGACCTTAAAATGTGGTTAAAGCAATAAATTTAATCTTGGAAATACTTATCTTGTTATATCTGGATAGTAAGATGATCATATTCGTGCTTGAGAAAGATTTATCTAGTGCAGAGAACAGGACTGACTGCAGCAGTAATCAGTGAGAGCCCCAAACAAAAACAAAAACAAAACAAAACAAAAAAACCATTAGCAGGGTACTGACAGAAAGTGAGAAGAAAAGAGACTGTACTTAGGTGCTGGAAAGGATAAGAATAAAGAAGTGAAAGCTTTAAGGAATAGTGACTTTAAGGAATTGTCCTGGAACACGGGAGAAGTAAAGATAATGTGACTCTTGGAATTAGATATCTTTAATACCTGACACTCGTTCCTAGGACTCGGAAATTCTGGTTTGTCTTTTCAGCAGGGACTAGCTGTGTGTTTGCTAGAAAGACAGTTATTTAAACTTTCAAAACCTTAGACCCTTCCACGGAAAAAAATAAAAAAGGAGGGTGGAATAGATCAGAGTGTGACATTTCCAGTGCAAATAACCTCGGTCTGTAGTCGCATGCCTAAACCAGAAACCATTAATCAATCATTGAGATTTCCCATTGGGTACAAATGAACCCTCGCTATCCTTATCAATTGGGTTATCTAGACAGTCAGTATCAACTGAATAAATTTTGCATTCACACTAAAACTATTTTCCACTGTAGAACGTAGATGTTTTCTGACGTTTTTGCTTGTCCTGGTGTTTTTACTCTTCGATTCTATTATTTGCAGTTTATGCAAACAGAGAAGCAGAATACCTTGGATGGAAATAGAATTGAAAAAGGGAGCGAGGCATAGGAGGATTGAGAAGGAGTGTGTGGAGTAAGCTTCTCTCAGTAAATATTGGTGTTGGAAAGTTAAATTTGGATGCAGTTAGTTACCGCACCCCCAAATCTTTCAATTAAGGATGAGAGGGCTTAATGGGATGAGTACTAAAGATCAGTGAGACAGGCCAGTGTCCTGGAAACGTGGGAAACTAATGAAGTCATGTGGAAACAAGTAGGTATCAGAATGAAAGGACTTTCTTTTGCGGGGAGAGGAGCGATGGAAGAATCAGAAAGCTGTGGTGAGGGTAAGGCTAGCATGAGACCAAGTGACCAAAGCAGGGGCAGCTAGATCCAAGTCCTGGACTCTGTCAACAACCAGTCACAGGGACAAGAGATGTCCCTTCACCGTTTAATGTCGGGTCATGATACTTCTGGTCTTAGTTTCTTCTGGATATTTGAATACTCAGTATAAAACCCATAGCTGGTGCCCCTTCCAGGTGTATCAACTCCTTACCTACATAAGAACTTTGGGTGATACACACACACACACACACACACACACACACACACTTATATTTAATTGCCTGTTTTTCCCAGGGAAGCAAACTCAAGTCAATAAGATTCCAATTTTGCGGCCTATGATCTAGTATGTAATTATTTCAATAAGCTAGTTCCATAGAGGGCTTTATCAACTATCCCGAATTTAAATGAAGGTGATGTACAAGTGGAATTAACTGAAGGTTTCAGATCTTAAGGAGACCTTGCGTCTGTGTAAGCACATCCCATCTCATTTTATATTCATTAATAAATTCCTTCCCTATTTTTATATTTTTCTTTTACGAAGGAAGAACTCTAATAAAGAAGTTTTATTAAATTCTTTATTAAATGTTAATTGAATAGGCTAATAATCTAGATGTTATAAATTTATTTGAAATAATATTACATCTCTTAATTATAAGTAACCATGTAATAATATGACGATTAAATTTATTTTCTAGTTATGATGCCAAATGATATTAACTTTTGAACTGTGACCCCTCAAGTTATTCCTTCGCATGCATGGAAGACATCTCCTTTCATATGACTGTATTCTCTAATTAGGTCATCACTTTTTTGTGTGTGTGTAAAATTCTTATATCTCCTCTGTCTTCTTTGGTTCTATTTAATCACTTTCCTCTGAGATAGTCTCTGTGGTGTTACTCTCAGATATCCCCATGTTGAAAGAAAGTGAGAAAACTAGAGAGGCAACAGAAATGTTAAAGTGAGAGGCACTTGAAGATCAAGGGCAGGCACAGAAACAGATTAAAAGTATGGTTTGGTGTGGTTGCAGAGGTGTTCTCAGGCATACAAGGCAACTGAAATGAACTTCTCAGGGGCCTATGAGGTTGGAAAAAAAGAGAGTGGTGATTGTCAACGGGGAAACTGACAATTCCACATTTATTGATGGAGAGTATAAATCAATTCAAGCATTTTGAAGGATAATTTGACAATCTGAGTCTGTAACTTTAAAGTGGTTCTTACCCTTTGAAAGTCTTCCAGGAAGAATCTGTGCCAAGATTGTAATGTGAACTTGTTCAAAGATACTTGAAGAAAAAATGATTATCACAGTATAAACCAATTCCTTTCTACTCCTAAGGCCACCATCTGAGTCTGTATGCTTACATTTTTTTAAAAAGCCTGAACTCTTATTTTCTGGTTTACGATTTACCCTTCCTACAAATGGCTGAACTAATATTCCTGAAACGCTAGTTTTAAATTTTAATTTACATGTTCAAAAATCTGCTCTGGCTGCCTGTGGATTAAAGTGTCTACTTCCAAATGAATCTGACTGTCCACCACATTCTCCCTGACTTCTTATGTAGGCATAAGTCTCATTACTTTAAGAATAAACTCTAATTTTTGTTCACCTATTCTGTTTTCTGGGCCAGCTGTTTTCTGTTTGCCCTGCCAATCTAGTGAAACAAATATATTGCCACACAAGCTGTAAAATATCAGAAATGTGTTAATTGCTAGTGGAAACGGATACATATTGTTCGAAAATGCTATACAATTGAGATGAAATCTCAAGTGAAAATTGAGCTGAGGCTTAGAGAAATAGAGTTAACTAGAGAGAAAGGCGGGGCACAGAGTGAAACAAAGAGAGTTAAGGGAGAGTGTTTTTATTAATTAAGGTCAAGAGAACAGTATTTGCAAAGGCACGATGGTGAAGAGAACATTGACGAACTGAGAAAAGTACCGGAGTAGCTAGAATAAAAGAGCTGGGGTAAAGGTTAGGGGCCTGGTATATAAGTTGAAGCTGAAGAAGTATGCGTGTGACCAAATAGTGCAAAACTCTAGAGAACATTTAAAGAAAATTGGCTTTCACCTACCGCCATGGTTAGTAGAGAGCAGATTCAAGAGCAGTCCAACTGTTTAATTCCAGTTATTGAGGAGCATGAATAATGCCTAAGATTCCAGGCCTCAAATTCTTATATAAGTCGCCAAGACCTTTCCCCTACTTTTGACTGAAGCCATCCTAACAATTAGGAGATACAACTTAAGACAATTTGGAGTCTACAAATCAATTTCTCAGGAACAGCTAGGTTTGGAGTCTAAGAATAAGGTCATTTAGTTAAATTAACATTAACAAAACGTCAAAGCATTCGGTCATTTAATATCAACGAGCCCCAGACAATTAAAATAGAGGGAAAAAATTAAGTTAACGAGGAAAACTATATAAGTTCCTAAAGCAGGTTTTGTTGATTCCAAAACTAAGGACCGTCTTATGGTACAGCTTCAGCTACTGTAATTATGGACAGTGATGTCACACTTCTTTAATATAGGGGCTTAATAAATTATCACATTATATACTCCAAACTCTACAGTTTAATGGTTTTATATAGTAAGAACTTACGTGATCCATTTGAATGATGATAGTTATTTCTGAGTATTTTGGCTGGACTTCCAAAAAGTAGTCTAAATTAATGAGCCCTGGTTGTTTGAGAGAAATTAGCCTTTCCGAGAGACAATGAAATAGACATAAATGATCACTTCCCCTGAAAAATTCATTCTGCAAATGTATCATAAGGAAATCCCAGAGCAATGCACAAGAGGATTTTATTTTCAGTCTAGTAGGCCTCCCCTTGAATGATTTGCATTCAATGAAATGTATAGGTTAATTCTTTCAGTGCTACATTGCATTTGTAAAGCTCCAAACAATTTGGACTCTCCAGAGCCCTGTTTTCCTTAGTTGGCTTGTTTTCTATAAGAATAAAATTGTTTCTTTAAATTATTCAATTATTAGAAAATATCGCCCGAGCTGGTTTGGCTCAGGGGATGGAGCCTAGGCTTGTGGACTGAAGGGTCCCAGGTTCCATTCCAATCAAGGGCACATGCCTGGGTTGTAGGCTCGATCCCCAGTAGGGTATGTGCTGGAGGCAGCCGATCAATGATTCTCTCTCATCATTGATGTTTCTATCTCTCTCTCCCTCTCCACTCTTCTCTCAAAAATCAATAAAAATATATTTAAAAACAATTATTAGAAAATAGCATTCACTACAAATGTTCTAGTTAAAATGATATGCAAGTCATGATATAGCTGTGGTGTAGACAGCTCCCTAAGACCGGTACTCACCCCAGATGCTAGCTATCCCAACTGAAAAGGAATACATAGCATCAGCTCTATAGAAAGACAAATGTAAGTGAAGACAGAAAAGAGCAAAAAGAGAAAGAAATTGAGAAAAGAAAAATAACTCTTACTACCATTTAAATATATATATATATATATATTTTATTGATTTTTTACAGAGAGGAAGGGAGAAGGATAGAGAGTTAGAAACATGGATGAGAGAGAGACATCCATCAGCCGCCTCCGGCACGCCCCCTACTGAGAATGTGCCCGCAACCAAGGTACATGCCCCTGACCGGAATCGACCCTGGGACCTTTCAGTCCGCAGGCCAACGCCCTATCCACTGAGCCAAACTGGTTTCGGCCTTACTACCATTTTTAGAGCTATAAAATATATTAAAATATAAATACATTTATGTTAGCCATACTCAAAGGCAGCCCTAAGATCCCCACCTCCTGGTACCATGACCTATGAAATTTCTGCCCCTTGACTATGAGCGGATAACTTATTTATTTCAATAGAATATGACAGAGGTGATGGGATGTCACTATTGTGGTAGTGATGCCTAAGACTTTAACACATTTTGTTAGGTGAATTTCTTTCTTGCAGGCTTTGAGGAGCAAGCAGTGAGGTTGAAAAGATCCACATGGCAAGAAACATCTTCAACTGACAGCTAGCAAGAGACAGATGCTCTTAGTTTTAATAGGCCACCATGGACTAGATGCTGCCAACAACTTTACAACTTAGAGCTGTTTTATGTTTACAGCAAAATTGAAAGATACTGAGATTTCCTAGGTAGATCTTTGCTCCCCAACATACATAACTCCCCCCCATTATCAACATCACTTGCCGGAGTGGTACATTTGTTACAGTTGGTGAACCCACATTGAAAAATCATAACGCCCCCAAAGTTCATAGTTTTCATTAGGATTCACTCTTGTTGTACATTCTATGGATGTGGACAAATATATAATGTCAAACATCCAAAATTATAATATCATATAAAATGTTCTGTATTGCCTTTAAAATCCTCTCTGCTCCACTTACTCATCCCCCTCTCGACCATCTCCCCAACTCACAGCCCTGAAAAAACCACTGATCATTTCACTGTCTCCATAATCTTGCCTCGTGAGTACTTCTATAAATTCAAAATTATCTTTGGATGGTAAGTGCTCTTCAAACTTTATGTGGTCTTATATACCGAAGTGGTATAAAAATAAATGATGTTTATATTGTTCCATAAATTTCTACTTCTTTTTATAAAAATGCATTAATTGCTATGGAAATAACTTGTAAAGTATTATTCCTTTCAAAATAATATGCTGTTATTTCTCTATACTTTTCTTACATGGGCTTATTAATAATATAAATAAAGATTATAATGAAATTGCTATTCCAAATACATCCAACTGAAACTGGAATTATCTGAGTAAATGCCTTTTTTGAACTGTTACAATGAATACACAATTTAGAAAACTATAATCTAATGACCATTTCTAAAACTTACACCTACTGATGCTTTTACTTATAAAAGAAATTACATAATGCACTTTCAGGGTTTTTTTTTCTATTTTAATATACTTTGCAAACAATAACTGTCCACAGGCATTTTTCTTTTCTTTTTTTTAAAAAAATATTTTATTGATTTTTTACAGAGAGAAAGGGAGACAGAGAGTTGGAAACATTGATGAGAGAGAGACATCGATCAACCGCCTCCTGCATGTCCCCCACTGGGGATGTGCCCACAACCAAGATACATGCCCTTGACTGGAATCGAACCCAGGACCTTTCAGTCTGCAGGCCGACGCTTTATCCACTGAGCCAAACCGGTTTCGGCTACATTTTTCTTAAGATATCAATCCTTCATTAGATTTTTGAGAAGTACCTAGATCCTCTAAAGATCCTAACAGAGATGCACACAGTATCGGGAATGCTTATCATAGATTGATTATAACAGAAATCTAAATGTTTAACTGAGGATTGGTTAACCATAGTATGGTTTACCTACCTTGTAAAATATTCAGCAATCATTAAAATTATGTTTTAAAGAATATTTAGTAACATGGAAGATTATGACAATATAGTAACAAATAACCATGGAAGTAATATCCTTATTTTACAAAATATACAAACATAAATGAGCAACTAACCTTAGCTAGAATACATATCAATATGTTAGGGTGGCAAATGTAGGGTTACAGTTGTGAGAACAAAAAACACAGTTTCTATTTCTATTTCTATTTATTAATTATTGTAATGTTTTCCATAAAGACAACTGTAAACCTACTTTTGCCCAAACCTGTATATTAATTAAAATACTGATATTTAAAGTTCACGTTAATGCTTTTCTGTTTTTTTATAAATTATAATTTCTACAATATTTCTATTCCATTTTTATTTCTAAAATAATTACATTTTCTACTTTTCATAATTTATAATCATATAAGTATTAATTATGCTAAAAGAAGAACCAGCTGAGTATCCCTATCTGAATTTTAAATTGGATTTACAATCAATCCTGAATCCTTTGACCAAAATTATTTAATGCCTACTATGACTTAAAGATATTGAGACTATAAAAAGGAAAGAAGTTATTTGAAAGAATCACCTGTTTTAGTAAACAAAAATTTATCTTCAAAATTATAATTGATAAAAGCTATTTTTTCATACTACAAAGGGTCTATTATTCAACACAATTCCTGCAGAATGTGTCTAAATCAGCTCCTCCTTTCCATTCTTATAATTTAAACTCTCAGAGTAATTGATGTGAAACCAGAGTGATTTCTGCTCCTGATTGTCATGGAGTTAGCTGATAAATTTGTGATTTTTTTTTTTCTTATTCATTTTTATACAATATTAGAGGCCTGGTATAAAAATTTATGCATGGGGTGGGGGAGAGGAGGGGTAGGTGTTCCTTAGTCCAGCCTGCACCCTCTTTAATCTGGGACTCCTCCACAATCCAGGACTGCTAGCTCCTAAGCATTCACCTGCCTAACTGCCTTATTGCCCTTAATCACTTCTGCCTGCCAGCCTAATCACCCCCTAACCACTCCCCTATGACCTGATTGATGTCTAACTGCTCCCCTGCTGGCCTGATTGCCCCCAGCTTCCCTCCCCTGTCAGCACAGTTGCTCCCAACTGCCCTCCCCTGCCGGCCTGGCTATCCCCAACTGCCCTCCCAAAAGCCTGATCACCCAAACTTCCCTCCCCTGCTGACCATCTTGTGGTAGCCATCTTGTAACAATGTGAGGGCATCATGCCAGGGCACAAGGGTTACCTGGGCTTTTATTAGTAAAGATATCCAGAATATGTGGTGCAATTACTGAAAGGATCATTATTCAAGATACAGTCACATCACACAAGAGTTCCTACTCCACTGTGCAATTCATGTCTCACCACATCACTGACATTCTGAATATTTCTTTTATTTATTTATATTTTCAATTTTTAAATTATTTTTTATCATTTTTTTATTTTTTATTGATTAAGGCATTACATGTGTACATGTCTTCCCATTATCTCCCCAACATCCTCCCATACATGCCCTCACCCCCCAGTGTCTTTCATCCATTGATTGCATACAAGTCCTTCTGTTGATTTCTTATCTACCCCACCTCTCCCTAACCTTTCCACTGTAATTTGACGATTTACTGCCTCTGTATCTATCTTTTTGTTCATCAGTTTATAATGTCCTTTATTATCCATAAATGAGTGAGATCATGTGGTATTTTTCTTTCATGGACTGGCTTATTTCACTTAGCATAATGCTCTCCAGTTCCATCCAGGTTGCTGCAAATGGTAAGAATTCCTTCTTTTTTTTATAGCAGCCTAGTATTCCATTGTGTAGATGTACCATAGTTTTCTGATCCATTCATCTGCTGATGGGCACCTAGGCTGTTTCCAAATCTTAGCTATTGTAAATTGTGCTGCTATGAACTTAGGGGTATAAATATAACCTTTCTGATTGGTGTTTCTAGTTTCTTAGGATATATTCCTAGGAGTGGGATTATTGGGTCAAATGGGAGTTACATTTTTAGTTTTTTGAAGAAACTCCATACTGTTCTCCATAGTGGCTGACCAGTCTGCATTCCCACCAGCAGTGAAGGAGGGTTCCTTTTTCTCTGAATCCTTGCCAACATTTGCTGTTTGTTGATTTGTTGATGATTGCCATTCTGACAGGTGTGAAATGGTACCACATTGTCATTTTGATTTGATTTGAATCTGTCAGATAATTAGTGACTTTGAGCATGTTTTCATGTCTCTTGGCCTTCCTTCTGTCTTTTGAAAAGTTATCTATTTAGGTCCATTGTCCATTTTTTAATTGGGTCATTTATCTTCCTTTTATTGAGTTATATGAGTTCCCTGTAAATGTTGGAGATTAAACCTTTATCAGTGATAACATTTGCAAATATGTTCTCTCATACAGTGGGCTTTCTTGTTGTTTTGTTGATGGTTTCTTTTGCTGAGAAAAAGCTTTTTATTTTGATGTAATCTCATTTGTTTATTTCCTCTTTAGCTTCCATTGCCCCAAGAGCAGTATCAGTGAAGAAGTTCTTTCAGCATATGTCTGAGATTGTGCTGCCTGTGGATTCTTCTAATATTTTTATGGTTTCCAGTCTTATGTTTTTAAGTTCTTTATCCATTTTGAGTTTATTTTTGTGTAAGTTGGTAGTCTAGTTTCATTTTTTTTTTGCCTGTATCTGTCCAATTTTCCCAACAGCATTTATTAAAGAAACTGTCTTAACTCCATTGTATGTTCATGCCTCCTTTGTCAAATATTAATTGGGCATAGTGGTTTGGGTCGATATCTGGGTTCTCTATTCTATTCCATTGGTCTATATGCCTGTTCTTATGCCAGTACAAGGCTATTCTGAGAACAGTGGCTTTGTAATACAGCTTGAAATCTGGTATTGAGATCCCACCTACTTCATTCTTCTTTCTCAGGAATGCTGTGGCTATTTGGGGTCATTTTTTTATTCCAGATGAATTTTTAGAGTGTTCTTTCTAGATCTGTGAAATATGCCGTAGGTATTTTAATTAATCTATAGATTGCTTTGGGTAGTGTGTACAAATACCTAAAACCAAGCTTTTTATTCTGAGTATTTTTCTTTTAAAAGGACAATCCAGGCCAACTACAATTCTTTTGGAGATGAGAAGCATGAGAGAGCATAGCTGTTCAGAGCAGGAGTTTTGTTATATGTATTATTAGGTGCATCATCAGAGGAACTTTCATCTATCCATTCATCTTCCTTTATAAAATTCAATTTATTGGGGAAATATTGGTTAATGGTACTATATAAATTTCAGCTGTGCAACATCATAATACAACGTCTGTATACTCCATTGGGTTCTAGCCACATGAAGTCTAATCTCCTTCCATCACCATGTGTTTGATCCCCTTTACTTTCTTCATTCTCCCCTCACTTCCCTTCTCCTCTGGTAACCACCATTCTATTGTCTGTATCTATGGGTTAATTTGTAGTTTGTTTTGTTTGTTCATTTATTGCTTTTTTTGTTTTATACTCCACATCTGAATGAAATCATATGGTTCTTGTCATTTCCCATCTGACTTATTTCACTTAGCACCATACCCTCAAGATCTGCCCATGTTGTTGCAAATGGCAATCTATCCTTTCTTAACTGGCATTTATCCTTTTTTAAAGCAAATATGTTATGAGCACGTAAGAGGCACGATAGCACAGTGACAGATATGGATCCTGAACTGGATTTTCTAGGTTCAAGTGTGTCCTGGACCACTTATTGCTCTGTGGCTTGAAGAAAGTTACATAGTCTCTTCCTGCTTCCATTTTCTCATTTTTAAATGGTAATGAAATAATTATTCTCTCATAGCATTGTTATGAAGTGTGTGTATATGGAGATCGAGATAATGTATGTGTCATGTAAAGATAGACAGCTAATTGTGCAACCTAAGTGACTGTCGTGAGTACTACTGTACACTTTTTGAGTTTTCTTTTCTAGAAAATGCAATTACTAAGACTATCCACCTGAGAGTGTTCTTATTTGTCAAGTCTTGGTATGGTGCTTGGCAAATAGCAAGAGCCCAGTGGATTTATATATCACCGATGTCATCATCATAATTTTATTTTATGTGTGAAAAATGGAAATAAGGAATTTCTAAAACTGCTTGAGATGCAGAAGCTTCTCAGATCCTGCCTGAAGCCTCGCTGATTAGTAAAGGTTGTTTTAGTGCTCAGAGTTGACAAAGAGAACTCAGCCATTCAGCAACAGGCTTTATTTTACAAGGATTAAAGAGCTTTGGCATCTAAATATGTGCTTGGACACAAGGAGTCTATGGCAGAATATTCTTTTGAGAGCTCCCTCAAGTCTGGAAGCCACAGATCATCAAGACTTATGATATTCTGCTCTTTTAAAAATAACTATGAACTGGAAAATCAAGGGATTTCTTTTCAGAATCAAATATTTATCATTGGTTCCTATGAGAATGGCATCAACTGACTACTGACGCTTTTTACTTTCCTGCCCTCCCCAGTAACTTCCCAGGTACTGAGAGAGCTGTGGTTGGACAAGTGGGAAGCAGCTGAACACGGAGGACCTTAAATCAAAGTCTGTGTTACCATCAGGGTGGACTGACTGGTCCTCTAGACCCCCAACATTGGCTGTGATGGGGCTATCCTTGAGCTGAGACACCTGTAATTAGAGAAGAACCATATCCTTACAGGTCCCTTTAAACTTCTGTTAGATAGCTTAGGTGTGTGCTCTCAGGGAAGGTGGAAAACAAGAAGTACAGGCCACCTGCCACAGGCCAGGTACAGTACTCCCTATGTCATTCATGGTGGTGGTGTTTTCATCAGGTGTGAGTTATTATGCTTGAGTCCACATCAATCCATGCACAATGAGATAGAATCTCAGAGCGAAAGCAAATGATAAAGTCAGAATTCACAATTGTGTGCCCAGGTGACTTAGAGTCACTATAACAATCGGCTGCTCATCCTAGACCAGCTTTCTATCATGTGACCTTATGTAGACCACTCAAATGTTGTGGACGACGGTACCTTCAAGTGTCACAGAAGTCCCTCAAGTGTGGCTCTTACGAAAACCACCACCATACTCAAGCCCCTTTGATATGTGGGACAATCACTTTGTTACAATTTGAGCTGCTATTGTCCTGGGTCATTTCCAAGTCTAACCTATGAAGTGTCCCAGTGCAGTCACTGGTATTTGTAAGAGGGCTATTGTGTGCTTTGGGGTCTTCTACAACAGTACACATAGCGTCAAAAGCAGGAGAAATATCAGAAGTTGTTCCATCATAGTTTTGCTGTGAGTTGCACATGGAAGTTGCTGTCTGCCTGTGTGTTAATAAAGTCAGTTTAACAAAGAACCAATATAGGGGACATGCCACTACTGATGCCTGAACCTCTGGCTCAGCTGCTTGCAAATATGTCTCCTTCCTCAGAGTCCCCACCGTCACATAGACTCCCTGCTCACAGCCTCTGTCCATTTGGCCCAGATTTTCCTTTAACAACAGGTGCCTGCATAACTGAGAGATCATTTTATTGCATCTTGATTTCATGACTGCAGCTGCTGGAATATAAATAAACTAGATGCCATCGTAGGTCTCTCTTTAAAAAAAAAAATCTAAAATCTACAAAGACAAAGTGTATTAATATGTTTTTTTTTAACTTTTTAATATGCTGGGAGCCTATGAAGATTTACTTTACAACTGATTTTTAGCATTTCCATTAAGACTTAACAGCAAGGAGTTCTCTGTAATGTCACATGGCAATTAGAGAAGGAATAAACTAAGTACAGGCCAAACTAGTGTGAGTTAAGCCATGGTAGTCAGCTAACTTTTTTTTTGAAGGTATGTGTATTTCACTGCAATAATACCCTTTCTTCATTTTCTTTCTTCTCTACTCTCTAACCTATGTACCGAGTAATGCCGGGAAATTGTAATTATTGAGGTTGATCCATTTGCAGATAGGGGAAATGCTACACACCCCATTAAACAACATTCTTCTTATTTGCATGAAATAAGGTGAGAGAAGAAAACATGTTAGCCTTAGAAACCTGTTGTGTGTGGTCGTTACCAAGATTCTTTTTCCCCAATATGCTACATATGTGTGTATATATTTGTGTGTTTGCGTATTTCTTTATTTTTCTCTCTCCTTTATTGCTAAAATTGTGAGGTTTAATTTGGCGGTGAAATCTCTAGTCTGTAACCACAGGAAAATTAGCTACAGCTCTGAGGACCTCTTAAAGATTAGATACAACATTGGAGTATTACAACCTGCCACCGTGCAGTCTTTGAGACTGAAATGAACTGAATTTTAAGTAACTCTTTCAATGCCTCCTTTTCAACACATGTTTAATAGTACATGTCCTTTAACCAAAGAACACAGATGGTACAATAAGGTTTTAATTAGATTTCATGTTCCATGCAATTAGTTACACTTGAAAATGTGAAACCTACAATAGAGCAGTAAGAAATAACTTCAATTCATTTCAGTTGGTTAGGTCACTGACCTTTGTGGATTGTAGGGGCAAACAGCAACTCAAGATAACAGCTGTGTGAATTCATATTTAAAATGCTTGTCATCAGTTAAGATTTTGGATGCTGTGCAGGCCCAGAAATGGTCTTTCTCAACCTCTCTACATATGAATCTATGAATAAAGATGAGAATCTCACCAATATCAACAGAAAGCCCAATTCCAGAATCTGGGGGGAATTCATTCTAAGGATGAAGCCAGTTGAGCGAGAGCAGAAATTAAAACACAACCACAGATATTTGAAATGTACCTCATGACATGACTAGTCTTTATAAAGAAGGATTTGGCAGGTGGGTGGGCGGCAGTGTAGAAGTTAGGAATTGGTATGTCTCCCATCATTTTGTCATAACCAAATATTCAAAAAATGAAATAATGATAAACAGCACACCCAACTAGACCTCTTCTATTATGTGCTGCTTTTTCAGATGTCTGAACATTGTTTATTTCCTATGCCTCAATGAGGGTTTATTTCCAAACCCTCATCTTCAATAAAACATACATTTATTCAAAGCAAGAATCAGGCGGAAAAAAATAATCCTAAGAAGTAGGGTGGGATGGTCAGATCAGTAGGCTTAACATCTTGGTAGGCCAGAGGTTCTATAATGGAAGCAGGAGGTGCTGAAGTCAGTGATGGTCCATATACTGTATCACCTCCAAGGGACAGAGCATTAGGAGGTGGGGACAGACAATGATTTCACATTAGCTAATTAGAGACACATGAAATGAGAAGCAGGAAATACATTTTCAGAAACACATTATCTTCGATTGGCTGGCAGTAGAGTCCTAAGTTGCTGTGTTTAAAAAAGCTCTATTTGCTCAATCTTAGCTGGAAAAATCTATCTATCTATCTATCTATCTATCTATCTATCTATCTATCTATCTATGCCTAAGTGACCAAACAGTTGCTATGACACGCACTGACCACCAGGGAGCAGGCACTTAATTCAGGAGCTGCCCCCTGGTGGTCAGTGCACTCCCACAGCCAACCTCCTTGCAGTCCCTCCCACTGGCCAGCCCTGATCAGCCTCAATCACAGGCCAGGCTGAGGCACTCCACCTGTGCATGAATTTGTGCACCAGGCTCCCAGTTGTGGGATAAAATATCATTGTCTATCATGGGTAAAAGTGAGGTGATTGGTTGTAAAGTCCAGGTATTAAAAAAATCACCTAAATATCCACTCATACAATTTGATTAAAGAAATCATGGCATACACATGGTAACAGACCTTTCTACCTTTGTCCTCTCTTTTTTTCCCCCTCTCTATTTAGAAGAACCATGAATTAACATTCACTCTGATGTTTAAGGAATATACAAAAAGTATTTTTATATTGGTTTTCCATTTCAAGTGCCTAAGGATGAGTTTTAAACTACCCGATGGCCCTTTTCATAACTAGAGGACACAGGAGCTGGTGGGAAATTGTTTCTTTGCCCTGGAAGCAACAATGGGTAGCCATTCACTTTTGACACGTTGTGCTGTTAGCCTGTGGGTATGCCCACATAGCTGTGGAGATTCCCTTTGTCACATTGACCTCTACTGGATGGAATGTCACACCAGCCCAGAAACTGCGTAGAAAGTTTCTCCCCTCCCAAAGGATCCTGCCTAAAACTCCAGCAAGAAAGCAGAGGAGAAGCAAAAGGGCAGAGGGAGATGCAGGGGAGATGACAGGGAGGTAAGAAAGCAGAGAAAAGAAAGGGAGGTAGTGAAGAACAGCAAGGATTATAGCAAAACAAAGAAAAAAAAAGAATATTTAAAAGGCCAAACGTTGGAAGTGCTGAGGAAGGAAGCCCACCACCTCATCCATCTTGAGCCATCTCTGTCTAGTCAGAAAAGACGTGAGCCACTGGGCAGTGATCGAGTTAGTTTGATCATTAAATCAGAGACAGCCTTTGGCATCTTGTTTGTTTGTTTAGATTGTCTGCATTACTCAGGTTGACTGTCTCCACTGATCAGATATATGGGCCCTTATTAAGTCTCCGTTTGGCAAGTCTCCACTGGAAGAGAGGCAGCAGCAAAACAGCGATTTGGGCAAAGCTGGATAGATACCATGCCCACCGGCTGAATGACCTCCATCAGCTCTTCAATGACAGGCCTGAGAATCGGACTTGGAGAGACCTCACAGAATCATGCAAAGTTGTATATTCCTGGACCACAGCCTTCTGAGAGAAGCCAATATCGGGCAGTGTGAGATCTCCCCTTCCTCATCACAGCCCGTTCCTCTGTCAGTAGCCAGAGTTCCCCCCCTTCCAGCACTTCAGCTTCATGAAACGCCAGTCACAATGCTGAGCAGAAATGCTCGTTTTCCGTTCAGCTCAGGGCCTAAGGAAAGCATCAGTTCTGGCAGCCTAAGTCTCTGTCCTGTTTTTCTCATCAAGCAGCAAGGCCCTACCTCCCCATCTTCTTTACCATCCAAAGAACCTGTCCAACGAGGCACATTCTCAGAATTATTTTTAAAATGAAAAAAACAACAGCAGCCGAAACCGGTTTGGCTCAGTGGCTAGAGCGTCGGCCTGCGGACTGAAGGGTCCCAGGTTGGATTCCGGTCAAGGGCATGTACCTTGGTGGCGGGCACATCTCCAGTGTGGGGTGTGCAGGAGGCAGCTGATCGATGTCTCTCTCTCTCATCGATGTTTCTAACTCTCTATCCCTTTCCCTTCCTCTCTGTAAAAAATCAGTAACATATATTTTTAATAAAAGAAACACACAAATACTCTCCACCTAGCACCTCCTTTTCTCTCTCTCTCTCTCTCTCTCTCTCTCTCTCTCTCTCTCTCTCTCT